>OY757914.1:88866805-88991805 GCA_963585895.1 Sepioteuthis lessoniana | reverse complement strand
GGAGATCACGGTGTGCACTACTAATAAGGTCGAAACAGCTGTTCAGTGCTCAGTATGTCGCATATAGGTTTTTGCCGGATTTTCTTGTCATGGTAATTTCTAACATAATATATATGTCTGTGTATTTTTCGTTGTCCATTTTTGGTCATTTTAGAATCATTGTACCAGAGTAAAATATGAAAGTTATTATTTCATCGTAGCATCAAACTGCTTGGACGCTTTGAAAAGATTTTTGAACATTCAAGTTTTACAAATGATTTCTTTACAATCTCGATAATATTTCTTGTCAAGAATTCCCAAATTAAGGCCTAATATTAAATATTAATTCTCAATGGTCTTCATTTTATTTGAGCAATCAAAGAAGCTTTTTGAAAAGATGAACTTGTCCTCCATTTTTGTTTTTGTTTAATTGCTTTTAAATATTTTCAACTCAGTTTATTGAGCAAAAGATTTATCTGTAATCTACGAATAAAGAGATCAAAATATCACACTTGAATAATAGATATCAGTATTGCTCATTCACTGATAACACTCGATCAAATCTTAGATATTTTTTTTTATTAATTTCTTTAGATTATTTGTTTAAATGGCAGAGCAAACTTCATGGGTCATAGTTGCATAGCATTACCTACCTTCCCCATGGACCGTAAAAGAATGGTTGCGCCCACCTTATTAATTAGCTGTCAGACAGAGAGCGAGAGTTAGTACAGTGTAACACGGATATTAGAGAGTTTTCCGGACCGGATAATAAGTATCTTACATCCGGGTTTCTCTTATATAAGGATATCTTATATCTGGGTTAGACTGTATAGGAATTCTTTATTGAATAAATATATTATTACCAAGTATTTGACTTCCCTATTATTCGCTATTATTACATATCTACTCTTTGTGAGGATAATTGACCGCCTTCACCACAATACAGAAGAACCGTATTGATACTATTTACCCAATAGCTACAGTGGGGATAAGAGTGTTCATAGCTTTCCTAGAGGTATTAGTCCGAAAGTGAAGACAATAATGCGACTGGAGTTTGAACTCGCTTGCTCCGACGTCTCACTCCAACACATTAACCACTACACCACACGGATTCCGTCCTCCATTTTTCTAATTAATTCAACACACATAAATACTGACAAAATTTAAAGTTTGACTCACCTACTTGTATTTATTTTACTTTAATTTACTTTGTCCACCAGTAAAACCATGTGAACTCCAAAACATAATAACGTGTTCCATGGACTGTTATTAAACTTTTGACCTGATAATTTCAAAATCATAAATTCTCTTTCATTCACAGAGAAAAAAAACAGACAATACTTTTAGGCAATAGATTGTTTTTAGGTAAACATTTTAAAGCCTGTCCTTAATCAAGCCACCATTTTCTTCGTTTTGGCTTCTCATATTAAAACCATTATTCATCTCCGCTGTCTATCTTGTCTATTTTATTTTACTATGTTGAGCAAGAATAATAAAGATAACCATTGAAACTCTAACAACATTTCTATCAGTTCAGATGCATTATATTTTCCTAGCTTCGGAGTTTCTTAGGCAAGTAAATGACGTGCTACAGTTGATCGATAATATAAAGAAGCAATAAAGTAAAATTGAAAGACATTTTTAATATTTCTTTAACATAGCACAATCGATGGTGCTTCAAAATTCTGCATCAACGTTATACAGTTAAGCAGAAATTGCCTCCTGCGTAGGAAGTACATTTTAAGTGACGGTTAACGATGCCGCAAATGGAATCGGCAATCTGGGCTCAAATTCTATCAGTGACTTTTGCCATTTTGTTACATATTCACAATTAACGCTAGATACGGCCATGTGTGAAACGTACATCGAATGTTCATAATGTTCATAACCACATATAGATAACTTAGAACATAGGAATCTCGAAATTCGAAAACACGTAACGACTTCTTTGTTCAGGTACGAAACCTTTTTATTACTTTTGAGTTAAAGGTTTCGACATAAGGAGAGAGACACAATCACGAAACCTTTTATTACTTTTGAGTTAAAGGTTTCGACATAAGGAGAGAGACACAATCTTTTTATGCTGGCTTCTTCATCTGGCCCCTATCACGTGCGGTACGCAAATTCGTCTCGCCTCAGCGAGCCCCAAAAGTCGAACCTCCTCGTTCGGCGTCTAGTTTCAACTCTCCAACTTTCTTCAAATTTTTCACAAACCTCAGCGCACTTCCGGTGCGTGACGTCATTCGCACTCCGTCACCCGTTTCGTCTGGGACTATTGTGACATCTCTGAGTGACACGTCTGTCCGCTAACACCTACATCAAGTTTGCTCCTAACTAACCCATGTGCTGAGCCAAAAGGTTCTCAGCCTAACTAAACACAAAGGCATGAACCGAAATCCCTCGGCTATTACGTTGCAATTTGATTCAAACCTGTGAAAGGAGACGTACTTAAGGTAACGGTTATCGTCGTAGAAAATGGAATCGGAGCCCCGAGTTCGAATACTGGACATACTGTGTACGTTTCGCTTCGCGTTAATGTCCCTGAGAGAGGCATGAATCCATCTGTTCTTCCCCCTACCAACGATAGGTAACTAATGGGGAACACTGGGTTCTTATGCTTCAGTTAATCTACAGAAAGAAAACTCTGAATTGAAACCAGCTGCACTCCGTTTTAAAAAGGTAATTCATGTCACATTCTGCCCGCCACCATTGGTAAAAATATTCCGAGTCATCCATGACATTTATCAGAGCAATGGAATTACTCAGCTGGCGGTACCTATCTCCTCCGAATAAATATGCGGCTGGTTGTACGAGATTACGGGATACCAATTACAGAGATTAATGCTCGATTTGACTTTACTATTTATGTTGGATGTTTTGGTTCATTTTCAGTCACTGTATGTTGTTCGTAAAATATTTGAAGACGATGAGTAAATCCAGGAAGGCCACTAGTCAAGGAGAAGGAACACTCTGAATTCAATCCAGATGAACACCGTTTAATGATTGACCTTGTGCCACGCCCTGCCAGTAGCAGAGGAGTTAGGCGAAATACATACTTGTTAAAGGCATGAATATTTTCTTATCGTTCCAATGGGTAAAATTACTTGGGTCTTGGTAGGGATCCAGTCTTGGAGAAGCGAAATTCCGAATTGAAAACTAATTGCGATTTGTTTAGCAGGCCGGTTGGGGATTATTGTTCGAGAATAAAATATTAATGGTCGATCATTGAATTCATCTCATCGCGAAAGAAGTAGTGAAACGAAAGAATGTGAAAAAAATTAAACGCAAGAGTTATCTTAAATTCCCGAGTTAATTTATAGAAAAATTGAACTAATTAATAGAAACATGGTTTCCCGGTTTTTAACTCGTATTTTTATATTCTAATATAAATTGACGTAGCGTAGTCGCCGAGTACTGCTATGACAGTTGGCAAGGACGGATAAAACAAGAAATACAATTCGATTTGGCGTTAAGACAATTGTTGCTTTATTACTCCACTCTGTCTCAGTAGAATCCGTAAGAAATGAACAAAAGACAACACGTTTGGGCCAGCTACTTCGTTCATCTAGGAACCGTATTTTCTTGTATTGTTGATTCGTTTCTCGTTCTCTGTCGTCCATTCGTCTTCACACACCCACGCCACCAAGAACAGCAAAATGACCGGAAATCATAATATATATATATATATATATATATATATACTCGGTTTCACAGGACACTCAACTCTACTTCCGCTTCGAGTGGGCGACAACTTTCGGCTCCCGTCACAACTTAGACCCGAAGACTTCGGCTTTGAGTCCTAGATCACGTATAACTTGTTAGCTCTTTGGCGCTGGAAGAGATTGTTGACTCTGGCAACACATCCTTCTTTCTGCCGCTGGCTTAACTAATCACGCCTCGGTACTAATTGCATACAATGGTCTTTCGATTTTACTGAGTCTTCTTCATACTCCAAGACTAACTAACCAGGAAAGCCAGGATTCTCTTTGTTATGATCTTCTTCTCAATCGACCACCCTACGTTATGACTGGTGATTTCGATGTCACATGTTGTTCTAATTTGTGATCCAAAGATGCAGATTGTGCCGATGTCATTTTGGTGAGTAAATACATGTCGATCTTCGCAGCACTTCTCTGACAAAATCTTCTTTGCAAAAAGCGCTTTTTTTTTCTAATCTGATTTTGTCTCGTCATAGAATTTAGCACTAAGCAAACTGTTTTGAAAAATATACAGACCAATCGTTCCCCAACGATTATCCTTTTTCATTTCGTTTTTTCTTTTGTTCCAATCGGAAGTGGTTTGCTTTTATATCGTATGTAAATAGGGAGATTATTTTCTCTCTCAATCTCTCTCTCTCTCAACGACATTCCCCTGATGCAGGTTAAGCCGGCTTCAGACGCGTATTCACATGTGGAATCTTTTCGGGATTGGACTCCAAATGTGATCCTCAGCCATATTCGTATTTGAATTCAGAGTTTTCTTTTTCTCCTTGATCGGTCGGCATACCAAGTTCAAAGAGTCTAATCAGCCCAACAATTTATCCATAGCTGGAGGGAGCAGCTGGAGTTATGTCTTTCCCTAGGTAATTAGCGCGAAAGTGAAATGAATAACTTCGTTCAAGATTTGAACACGTGTCCACTTCCTACGACAATAACCGTTACGCAACACACCTTTATAAAGAAATTATTTCACAGCTTTGTTTTTTTTAAGAAACCCCAGGACGGCTATACATTTTGTAGTATGGCTATTTTATTTGAAAATGTACCCGTACTCTTTATTTATTCCCAAGGTTTTATTGATATGAATTTCAAATTAATTAGTTGCGGTCGAAAAAGAAGTATAAAAAAAGAAAAAGATAAAAAAATAATATTCAAATAAATAGCGTCATGTGTTTAGGTTTATTTGGTTGCATAAGGGTATATGGTTGTTTTTTTATTATTATTATTATTTTCTTCTTTCCAGTGAGAGTGATTAAGTTTCATATCAAATCCAAATGACATATATGTTTTTTGTTTTTTATTATTTTTTATCCTTTTGTCTTTTGTTTTTTATTCGTTTTATATTTATAGCTTTTTCAATTATTTCTATGATTGTGAATTTTAGATCTTTTGTAAAGTTGTGACCGTTTGTGCTCAAGTATTGTTCGACTAATGTTTGATTGTTCTGATCCATAGATTTGATCCTGTGTCTGTACTTCTTCAATGTGAAGTAAAACGGCCATTCTGACTTTCCAACCTATTGTTTTCGGCACCGTGTGCATTCCAGTAATTAGATTATTTTTTTTACTATTCTTGGTAAATTTTGTGCGTCATTTTAGTTGTGAAACTAATGAATTAGTTGATAGATTTAAGATGTTAGCTGCATAGATTGTTCTTGATATTGCATGATTAGCAAAATTTAGTTAACTTTTTTGTGGGTTTCCCATGGGTTTCTTTATAGGTTAGTTTGTTGTTGGTACCTATCATCTCTCTGAGGTTATTTGATCGATGAATGGTTTGTATGTGTGGCTCTGGAAAAATATCTTTTCAGTTGGAGTTTTCTCTCAAAATGTCACAACGGTTCTTGTTTTATTTGGGTGAGTGGGGGAAGAGCATTACTGAATGTTGTTACGAATGGGAAAAGTTTCATCTTCTCTTTCAGTCTTAGTTTTAGGGAGTTTGGTCTCAGAGTGGAGATGAATTTAGTTGTCTGGATTTGGATTAACGTCATATCTCCGTGCTGAAAACTGTTTTTAAGTTTATCGCCTTGTTTTTTGTTTGTTTTTGTTTAGCTTTTGTTTTGTTAATTCATTGTCGTCCTTGCAGATTCTTGGTCTCATCGCTTGTGATTACGGAAAGTTGTCTTTGAGACATTTGAGATTAAAGGATCTGTTAGGGATTGGTTTGGTTTGGTTTTGTTTGGTTTGTTTTTTATGACACATCAACCATTGTAGGTTATTAATTCCAAATCCATTTATATATATATATATATATATATATATATATATATATATATAAACAGTTATATTTTCAAAAATTCAGTTTAATATAAGTTTGTTTTTTTTTGTTTACCCAGAGTTAAATGTCAAAATAGTTCTATTTCAACAATTCAGTTTAGCATAAGTACACAGGTTCAGTGTCAAAATCAATCAGTTATATTTCAAACAGTTTAGCATAAGTACACAATTTCAAAGCCAAAAACCTATTCCATTTCAAATAAGCCAGTTTAGCATGCGTACACAGTTTCAAAGTCAAAAAATTGTTCCATTTCAACAATTCAGTTTAGCATATGTTTTCACTTTAGTTCTATTTGACCTAGAGATAGAACTCTATTAGGTGCTACCAATCGTGGCTAGAATGGACCTTGGAACGATGGCAATGTAGGGGCACTATGCATTCCCCAAAGTTCCAGCATTACTGGAACTTTACAATCAGATTTTTTAGTGACATATCTAGCACACTCGTTCGAGGTGGGGTAAGATCTTACCCCTTTGTAGTGAAGCAGTCTGTGTATTCTAAAACCCCAGACGAGTGGACACATCTGTTATGGAGATAGTTGTGTATGTTAGTGGGTTTTGTGTGTAATGTAGTTTCTTGTTGTCTGAGATTGTCAATGCATGTTACAGTGTCTAAAAATGTGCTTAAATGTGTAGATTTGTCGTGGTCGAATCTGATCGAATCAAGCATCGTATATAGGCCGGTTAGGAAATTGTTTAGTTTTGCTTTTACGCTTGTGCATATGATTAATAGGTCATTAATGTAGCTTGCATAGAAGTCCACGCCATTATTAATCACTGGGGAGATGTAAGAGTTTTTAAATTTGTCTATGTACTTGGGTGCTATTAAGGGGCTGAAACAGTGCTCATGGTGAATCTTTTGGTTTTTAAGAAACGCCAACGGTTAAAATTAAATATATTTAATGTTAATATGTAGAGCACTCGTGTTGTTATTACTTCTGCTGGAGGCGTTTTTTTTTTTTTTTTTTTTTTTTTTTTTTTTGCTATTCTCTTGTCTAGGTTTTCCCCTGAGGCTAAAAGCCTCTCGTTGTGTTTGATATTGGAGTAGAGGGATCTGACATTCATTGTGATTAGATTCGCTTCTTGTGTGTTCTTGTGTTATTGTTTTGATGTCCCTGGTATCATGCCAGTTGCTTGCTTGCTTGGTTGTTTTGTTTTACAGCGTATCAACCCTTTTCGGGTCATTTAACGCCTAATTAAGTCATTTTGATAAAAGTCCCAATCAATTCAGTTTAGTATAAGTACAGTTTTGTTGACACCCAGTTAAAATGTCAAAAACAGTTCTATTTCAAACAATTTCGTTTTACATTAGTACACAGTTTAGTTCTATTTGGTGCTACTAATCCGGGCCAGAGTGGACCTGGGAGCAATCGCAATGAAGGGGTACGCTGCATTGCCCAAAACTCCTGCATTACGGGAGACTCACCATCAGATTGTTTAGTTTCATTTTCAGGACACTCGTTGAGGGAGTCTCACCACTCTGCAGAGATGCATTCAGTGTATTCTGCAGCCCCTACATCAGTTATTTCTAAATGTAAAAATGGTTCTATTTTAAACAATTCTGTTGAGCATAAGTACACAGTTTTTTTTGGTTTACACACAGGTAAAAGTAAAAACAAATAATTTCGAACAATTCAGTTTAGCGTAATAACAATTTATGTTTTATTTGACCCATGGATAGGACCCTATCAGGTGCTACCACTCCGAGCAAGAGTAAACCTAGGAGCAATGGTAATAAAGGGGTACTGTGCATTCCCTAACGTTCCAGCATTACTGGAGCCTCGCTATCAGATTGCTTAGAGAAGCAGTCGGTGTATTCTCAACCCTAGCCGACCGGGCCACGGAGGAGTATTACCCCTCTGCAGAGAAGCAATCGGTATATTCAGCCAAGAAGGACGTGATTGACAATAAAAATTATATCTATCTATCTATCTATCTATCTATCTATCTATCTATCTATCTAAATAACACACTGTGGCGCATCCGAGATAGATAGATAGATGTGTATAATTATATAGCTAGATTTTTTTTTATTGTCAATCACGTCCTTCCTGCGTGAAAGTAAGTAGCGTGAAATAAGAATGAAAAAGTATCTCCCATTGAGACTGAAAATCATTTCTTATCTAGACAAAGCCGTCTTAGCAATTATGAAGACGGAAACATTTTGTCTAACAAGTCCAGCAATGTTTCTTTAAAAATATTTTGAAAATGAAAAAAAAAAACTGATTGATGAATGCCAATAAAATTATATTTTTCAGATGATT
Source organism: Sepioteuthis lessoniana (assembly GCA_963585895.1). Taxonomy (NCBI): domain Eukaryota; kingdom Metazoa; phylum Mollusca; class Cephalopoda; order Myopsida; family Loliginidae; genus Sepioteuthis; species Sepioteuthis lessoniana. Next base: position 88,983,567 of record OY757914.1, on the reverse strand, counting down.
TCAGAGCCTTTGAGATGGTGGGTTGAAGACCAATATGCTTGTGAATTAATCTGATATTCGATACTTAATCAATGTCAGGATGATGATAGCTCTCACAGAAATCAATCTCAAAACAAATGCCTTAAAGAGACACTTTACGAACTATTTCCCCGTCGACATATGGGAAACCTCTTCATAGTGTAATGGTTGACGAGCAATTCTCAAAGATAAGTCTCAACTGAGTACGAATTTCATTCCTCACAAGGTGGCCCGTATTCAGGTCCAATACTCAAGTTTTTTTTAATACTTAGTTGTTTAGTGTACCTAAAGGTCAGAAAGTTAGGCTAGTAGAACTTTATTAGCGAGTTAATTTCACACTGGTCACTCAATTACTTTCGGCCACGCTGAGATTTATAAATAACTACTGTTATGAGCTTGATAAGCGGGTTGTACATTCTATTGTTATAGTATAGTGATTTCAACCCTCATTGGGTGCCTTTATCGTGTTCTGTACTAAATGCATTTAATAACTAGTGGTAACACCGGGTCGTTGTGGTACTGATACTTCTATTTTTGAAGTAGTAAGGGGTTCTAATTAGTATTCCAACGTTATCTCTTTCATATCGAGAAATTAGGTTATCAAAAAAGTACGAAGAATTATCAATTAGTTTGGCGAATGTTTTGCCATTTTTTGCAGTATTAAGTTAAGAATACATCATCATCATCATTTCCGGTGGCTAGCAAGGATTTCCCTCTCTCACCATTCGTCTCTATTGTCCATCACTTCCAGCTGGTCTTCCAGACAACATCCTATGTCCGTACAAAGCTGTTGTAGATAGATTCTAACCGGTCGTCCAACACATGCACATCCGTGTGATGGAGTTCATCGGAGAACGTCTCTTATGAGTTCGTCCTTTTTTCTTCTGCTTTTCTTGTTCGTCTAATTTGCATGGTTTTAGAGATGGGAGTTAGGTGGCCATACGGCTGCTATTTTATGGGATGTTGCTTCGAGGATTTGTTCAATATAGCTCGTAAGCGTTATATAGAATGCATAGAAAAACCGGTTTGGTTTGGTTTGGTTTCTTTGTTTAATGGCATATCAACTCTTTGTAGGTTGTTTAATGCCAAAGCCATTCTCCTAGAAGAACAGTAGTGGTACTATTTAAACCACAGCTTGGGGAAGAAGGGGGTTCGTTCCTTTCCCAAGGGTATTTGCCCGAAAGTGAACGTAATAGCGTGACTAGAGTTCGAACTCGCGTACTACGATTCCGCATTACACCATTAACCATGGAGGTGCCCGTGGTGTAATGGTAATCGTCGTAGGAAATGGACACGGCGACACGAGTTCAAATCCTGCAAGAGACTGATTGTATTTCATATAGCACTAATACCCTTGGGAAAGGTATGAATTCAATTATTCTCCCTCCACCTATGGGCAAATAGTAAGGCAGACTAGGTTCTTCAGCCTTGGTGAGGCAACTAGTCTAGAAGAAGGAAAACTCTGAATTCAAACCTGTTAAACTCCGCTTAAAAATTGACCTTGTGTCATATCCTGCCCGAGCGGAGGCGTTGGGTAAATATGATTACACCATTAACCATTACACCACGAGGACACCCTTCGAGAAAAATCGAATCATTAAGATATAGATTAACGATCCCTAACACATTGCTCGCGAGCTACATATGGCTCACAAACTACTTTTCTATAATATGTGGCAGAATAATTTCCGTGGTTAAAATTTTTCTAAAACTTGGTTATTTATCCCACACCCCTGACCAAGTTTCTCTCCAGAGAAGGGTAAATGTACTTTGATATTTCAGTCACTTTCACTTCACGATCAAAAACTGAAAAGTAGTAATAATCTAATTTTATATACATTAAAAAAAAGCATTCCTAATACCAACTTTAATGAAATCCACATCGGCTTATTTCAAAGATTTAAAAAACTCACTCACTTGAACATGAGAATATTTTTCATAACGTGAGAAGAGGTAGATTTGACAACCTGATATCGGCATGGGGGATTTTAATCGAGCTGGCAGACAACTGTCACGCCCAAGTGAACATGAGAAAATTTGTTTTGTTTCATAGCGTAAGAAGAAATAGATTTGTCCTTTCATATCGGCGTGGAGAAGGATTCCCTGAAATGTTGTTCAGCATACATACAAGTAAAAAATTATAGAAAACATTTGAGAGCAGTTTAATAAAAAGATGATATATCTGCTATTTATTTCAATGTGATAAAACTAGGAATTTTGCTTTTGTTTTCACATTTTTGATAATATTCTTAGTAGAATTTATAGTAATTCACCCAAGAAATACAATAAGATAGAAAATAAAAGAAATTCATGCAAAGTGTGAAAGGAAATAAGGAATTTAGAAAATTCAACCCTCTGTACGTATACACTACATGGACGTTAACTAAACATTTGGAGATAAAGCTTGACGGCAATTGCACAAGAATGCTGCAAGCAATATTAAACAAGTCCAGGAGGCAGCACCCCACAAAACAGCAGATGTACGGCCACTTACCACCCATCACAAAAATTATCCAAGTTAGACGAACCAGACATGCGGGACACCCCTAGAGAAGTTTGGACGAGCTCGTAAGTGACATACTCCTGTGGACCCCTTCACATGGACGAGCAAAGGCAGGACAACCAGTTAGAACCTATATACAACAGCTCTGTGCCGATACAGGATGTAACCTTGAAGACCTACCGAAAGCGATGGACGATAGAAAGGTGTGGCGGGAGAGGGTCAGCGACATGATGATGATGATGATGATGACATTTTGCATTAATTCTTATAACTCACATTATATGCGTATTTATTGTGACGAATGAAATAAATAGTAGCCAAGCAGTTCTGTTACAGATTAGCATTATAACTTGAGAAATCCCACTCGCGCCTCACTCATCTTTGTCTCAATGCAGTGACAGGTTGAATAATACCCTTACTGTTCTTCTAAAAGGATGACTTTGGCATTGAAATGCGATTAAATAAAGGAACCAAAGCCACTCTTTGGCCCACTGCGCATCACCGACAGTAAGTAATGACCCTAAAGAATCATTGAGTTTGAAACTCCTAATGGTGTCTTCGGCCTCATTTCTATATTCATTCTTACGCTCAGTATCTTTTCTGGATAATTACAAAGTAAGTCCTACTTTTGAATGCTTTTGTTGAAGGGACCAGGAACCATGCTGGCGTTCTCTGCAAATTGATAATGACTTCTTGGTGGTACATGTGACATAACAGTTATTGTTTTTGGAGATGGATCATGCGAAACAAGTTCAGATCCTGAATGGGATCGTTTGCGTTTGACTTTGTGCAAATGTTCTGGAGAAAATGCCAATAAAATTATGTTTTCGGATTATTTTGAAGCCTTTGAGACTATGGGTTAGGGAACAATGTACTGGCGAATTAATTCGGAATTCGATGAATCAATATTAGAAATTATTATTATTTCACTTCTCGCTAATGCCCTTTAGAAAAAGGATGAATCTATCACCCAACCTCTCCCCAACTATGGGTACATAGTGGAGAAGTAGACAAATGATAAACCGGCTAGAGTGTTCACCAATGGTCTGGCTTCCATCCCAGGTCGAGTCATACCTAAGAATTTAAAAATTGTATTTGATACCTCCATGCTTAACACTTAGCAATACAAGATACGTATCAAGGGTAAAGTGGAGCAATCCAGGGAAAGGAGTAGTGCCCTCCTCTACACCTCAGTGTCGTAGCTATTGAAAAGGGAACCTTCTGGTCACTCTCGAATACGATCACCTAATTTACTTACAATATATATATATATAGGTTGACCGACAAAATTCGCTAATAGCCCGGTAAACCAGGATTTAATTCCAGGTTGAGTCATAACAAAAACTCAAAAAATGGTACTTGATGTCGCCTTGCTTAACACTCAGCATTGTAAGTTGCGTATCAAGGGTAAAGTGGAGCAATCCAGGGAAAGGAGAAGTGCTCTCCCCTACACTTCTCTTTTCCCTGGATTGCTCCACTTTACCCTTGATACGTAACTTACAATGCTGAGTGTTAAGCAAGGCGACATCAAGTACCATTAATAGTTGTCGAGGGTGACTCAAGGGCTCACTTTTCAATTGCTACTACACCAAAGTGCTCTTCCCTACACTTCGGTGTTGTAGCAATTGAAAAGAGAGCCCTTGAGTCACCCTCGACAACTACTATACACTACTGATATATATATATATATATATATATATATATATATATATATATGAGATAGTTTATATACATACGTATAATGCTTATATGATTTGCACACACATATATGAATAGATATGCATAATATAATTTGCGCACGTGAGTGTAAGAGTGCGTGTATGTTTTTGTGTGTGAGTGGGTTATTATTCAACAAAGGAATGGGAAGTATTAGTTAAAATAAAAATCTGATCATGCAATGAATGTGGTAACGAGCAGAAATGCAGAATGATAAATAAAATTGAGGGCAGCTTTTAGATTTTTCAATTGCTAGTCCTTTTATTCAGACCAAATGATTCAATATTATAAAAGCTGTCTCCTCTCAACACACAGGATTTGATATTATCAAACTGTATCTTTTTTCCGACCCAGAAAATTTTATATAAACGCCTCTTGTCCCATATCTAACACAAACGATTTGGTATTAGTAAGACTCGCCCATTTTTTGGGAGGGAGAAAGAGTATCCTTTGCTTAATGGATAAAGTGGTGAACTGCTACCTCAAAATAAACGAGCTCAAACTCCCGTCGTGCTATGACGTTTACTTTTGGACTCAGAACCTTGGGAAAGGGGAGAAAGGTTATTGAATACTATCACTAAAGTAAAGTTGGCGACCGTAATCGAGGGTGACCTGGAGGCTCCCTTTTCAACAGCTACTACCCTGAGGTATAGGGGAGGGCGCTATTCCTTTCACTGGATTGCTCCACTTTACCCTTGATACGTACCTTATATTGCTGAGTGTTAAGCAAAGAGGTATCAAGTATCATTTTTAAAGTCATTGGTACGACGCGAACTGGGACTGAACCCAGGTCTCCCGAACTATTGGCGAACACTCTATCCACTGGGCTAGACCCTTGGGAACGGTGAGAAAGTTGACTGAATACTATCACTACTGTTCTGATATAAGAATGACCTTGCCATTAAATAACCCCTGAAGTTTGATATGCAGAGAAACCAAACCATTTTTAGGCTCTATGATTTGATATTAACTTTGGCTGTATCCTGTTTAATCCAGATAACTTTAAAATAAGCATGTATTGTCTCTTGTTTAACTCGATAGTGGTAATACGTGTCCCTTGCTTGACCGAGAAATACTTTTATTATATGAACCTTGTCTCTTGTGTGACCTAGACAATGTAAAATATCTAATTCCCCGCGTGTAGTTTGACACTGAATGTTGATCGGATTGTCAATCTGATGCGTCAAAGAATTTCCGCTACAGTCGATTGCAATTCGTTCACATTTGATTTTCTTTCAGTATTTTCTTTTCATTTGTGCTTCTTTTGTCTGACTAAACGAGAAACGATATATTCTTCAAGTGTCTCTTCATGAATTGTCTCGTTATTTTTCAATGTTCATTAGAAGGAATATTAACATATTTTAAACAATGTGCGTTTTGCTGGACGTTTAATAGCTAGACTGGTAATTTATCTGTGAATTATCTCATTATGTTATTGCATATTTACCCATTACAATACTCTCTGGGTCTTCCGGATGAAACTATATATATATATATATATATATATATACGGGGGTGATTCAAACATTTCTAAATCCCTAAAAGACTTTATATTTGTAGCATAACTCTCACCTTTGTATGAGACTCACCTGTACGGAAATTAAGACAGAAATCTGAATTAGTTTTTCTAGTTTTATAAGAAGTAGCAATATGTTGCCGCCACAAAAGTGTTCAGCAATGGCCCTTCTTTCAAAGTGAAGATTATAGCTTTTTGAACAATCCTCATATATATATATATATATATATATATATATATATATATTTGATTAGATAGTATTGACGACTTTTGCCAACATTTTTTTTAATTTTGATCCGTGCAACTCACCATGGGAATATTATAATATCTGGCCAGAATTGGCTAATAAAATTTCCCTAATTAATTGGTTTCCAAGTACATCTTGGACCATCATCAGGGGTAGGGGTGCATTTATAATATTCATAGCATGAATATCAACAGAACTACCAAAAGAAAAATGCTTCACATTAAAAGTACAAGAAGCAGAAAATACCCACAGAAACTATAACAAGGACAGAAAACGCAGCTAATGCAGTACTTACCAACATACAAAACCCTGTTGCATTGTCTGGAGAAAGCAGGAAGAGGTATTAGCCTTTACACAAATACAAAAATAAAAAAGCAGAAGTAGCCATCACTAATTTAATTAGCAAAACTCTAAAATTAAAAAAAAAAAAAAAACATTTCTAATATCTCGACAGCAAAATCTCATTTACTGGAAGTGATTTCAATATACGCAAAAAAGTGGCAAAGATTGCAAAAGAGAGTTTGTGATTCAAAAGGGAATATGATCCCCCTGATGAGATAAAACATGATTTCGTCCAATCTGTGGGCGTGTAAGTGGTACTGTATAGATGCACCACATGCAATATAACCTTTGCGAGTACAATACAATCACTTTTGTAAAGGCCTGTAAATTTGAAGTTCAACAAAGTTTTGGCTGTGCTATAAAATCTCTCAATTTGTTGATATAATAACTATATATATATATATATATATATATATATATATATATGCATACATCTACTGCTGCAAGCTAACAACAGCAGGGCTTCTAACAAAGCCTTCATAATGACTTTAAGGTCAATCATGGTTTGAGGACTGAAGCATCATTTCTTCTCACGTAACTTACGATACTACCAGGCTTTGATGGTTTTACGTCTTGATATGAGAATACCAGATACATACAGATGCAGTTTCTACCTGATCTTGGAGCCTTTTGATATATATCTATTTGTCTGCTAGTGACAAGCCTATATATGCAGAGGCCAAATTAGCAATAAAATCTTTGCAACTGACTTCAACAAGAAAGATATCGCTCGTCCAGCCGTTTTGTACGCATTGCTCTCATGGTTTTTCGAACTTTTCCAGGCATTCGTTGATGTGATCAAGGAACCACTGACTCATTGATTTAAACTCAATATGAATTCATATAACGTATTCATTTTTCAGCTCAAAATTTAAGGTTACGTGTTATGAACGAGTACTATATAATTAACTTTCATTGGTCTCATGCCTCACCATATTTGGTATGAAATAACCGAAAATAAGATGTATCTGTAACAGAGAAATATCCACGGATATGTGCGTTTGTTTATAATTTTGTTTCTCTTAATATAATATTATTATTTCAGGCGCAAGTTTGTTGGATTTTTCTGTGAACGTGTCTGTTAGTTTTAAATGCAGTTTAGATATTCTATTTTACTTGACTATCTAAAGTACAAAAATTTGTATTTTCAAACAGGATAAACTGCTAAAAGGTTTAACAAATGCATAATTTAGGTTTGATGTAGCTGCTATAAATTCTAAAATGTCTGGGCGTATTATACAAAAGAATTTATTTTCAAAATGTCCTTGTCCAAAAGTAGGGGTGCGTATTATACATAAGTATGCTTTGTAAACAAATAATGACGTTATTCAATAAATAAGGGGAATGTTTTCGAAAATATTTTTTCGGAATTATTTTTCCATTTTTTCTGCATCGTTTGGTATTAGTTCATCGCAAAAAATTATTCTAATCTCACAAAAAATTTATTTTGAGGATATTCAGTAAATAAAACAGCGCGTTCCAAGCTTGAATTAATGTATGTCATCAGATTTTTGGTGGTTAAAAAGTGCAAACCATGTGAAATTTAAATTATGTATGATGTGTACGCAAAAGGATGTTTAAACCTGAAAAACGTTTACGCATAAGAGAAACTTGGGTTAGAGTGTTCGCCAATGGTCCGGGAGAACAGGGCTTAATCCCAGGTCGAGTCATACCAAAGACTCAAAGAATTGTACTTGCTGCCTCCTTGCTCAACACACAGCATTATAAGGTATGGATCAAGAGTACGTGGAGCAATCCATAGAAAGGAGTAGTCCCTTCCCCAACACGTTGGTATAATATCTATTTTAAAAGGAGCCTCGAGGAGCCTCTGTCTACGGTCGGCCAATTTACTTACACACATACACACACACACACATATATATATATATATATATATATTAGCTGATTAGGAAAGACATAAGAAAGTTACAAATATTTATTAGACCAAAAACTTTATAAGATACCGTCACCCACAATGGTAAGTTTTATAGGCAACCTCTTGAAGTTATCACGGCATCTTACAGGTGTTTGGTGCGTGTACGTTTCCTCTCACAGAATATATCTCGAAAGTAGGGAAGTTATTGCTAAAAAACACGTTAACATATCTTGATTATCAGAAGAAACAGCTGTTCTATTGCGTTGTTTCAGATCATTTAATTTGACAAGTAGGAGTAGGACGACTGAATTCCCTTTTGAAATATTTCCGTACGATAAAAAAAAAAAACAAATGAAAACACGGCTCTATGTTGGCCAACTCATGACTGACATGTTGGTGTCTGTTGTGCACTCAATCCAGCGCTGAGAAAGATTTGCATCAAGCTAATCGCGAACAAGTCAGAGCAAGTAGAGTGACGCCACATCTTCTTGGAAAAAAATATGAATTTCTTCATAAAACTGTGCATCGTAACAATTAATATTTAGTAAAATTTAGCAACTATATCGTTTTCAATGACTCTTTACGTAGAATGGATATTTGGGGAATAGAACACTTAAATTTTAAAGTAATCGTAGTCGTTGTAATGTCTACTTTTAACTGAAGTTTTACAGGCAAACATTCAGAGTTTTCTTTCTCATAGACTGGTTGCCATACCAAGGCTAAAGAACCCAGTCTGTTCTACCAATCACTCATAACTATAGGGAGAATAGTTGGATTCATTCCTTTCCCAAAGATATTAGTTCGATGTGAAATACATACAGCCTCGTCCAAGGCTTTAAATCGGGTCTACGAGTCTATTTCCTGCGATGATAATTATTACTCCATGAGTTCCCATATATATATATATATATATATATATATATATATATATATATATATATATATATATAATAGGAATACGTACACAGTAAACAGTAATTAGAGACTGTCAGTTTCCGGTCATTCCAATCATCAACTCAATTTCCGATATATATATATATATATATAGACAGACAGAGAGAGTGTGAAAGAGACATTTCATGTCAATATATAGTCTTTGGAATCTCTCTCTCTCTCTCTCTCTCTCTCTCTCTCTCTCTCTCTCTCTCTCTCTCTGTATATATATATATAGTCTTATTAATTTCTGTTTGTAATTTATTAATAAAAGTGTAGTTCAGAAAGTTTTACGCTTCACACAGAAGGAAAACCGAATATATATATATATATATATATATATATATATATATATATATATATATATATATATTGTGGTAACACACTACCAATTCAAATAAAAATAGAAAAACTAATTCAGATTTCTGTATTAATTTCTGTATAGGTGAGGCCCACACAAATGTTAGAGGTGTGCGACAAATTTAAAAACTTGGTGAGCCTTAGAAAAATTTAGCAACTCATATATATATATATATATCACTGACTTGTAGATCTTTGAAGCGTGGTGGGCATTTTTTACCTAATAAAGTACTTTGGGGAAAAATGGTTGTCTTTATTAATTTTAATTGATTCTTTATGGAACTTTTATTAATCAACATTTTAAGGAATCTCGGCGAATTTATTCCTATTGTAAAAAGAACACTTAAACTTTGTCAGCAAATCTCCGCCTTTATACACAAAATTCGTTTCTTTGATTCATAATATATCAATATACGTGGGTTATTTAATGTCAACGCGACTCTTGTAAAACAACGGTGATATTGTTTATCTGATTGCTGGAAGGATTAGAGAAGATATATCTTACCCAACGGTATTAGAGTTTGAACTAACTTACTAGACTACAGCCCAGCACGTTATCCATTTACCCAAACGCAGGATAGTGTAGTGGGTTTTACACGGAAGTGTTCTTAGAGTAGTCGTAATCTGCGTAAAAAAATGAACCAGTTGGGCCAACACTTGACATTAATACTCTAAAGGAAGGATTGCCTTTCTCCTCCCAATTTTTGTGTATATATATATCTATCTATAGTCTTTCCCCACCCCGAGTTTTGAGTATTCTTGCGAAGTAATTACCGATTGCCACTTGAGTAATGCAAAATTCTTCAAATGAATTGAGCACTCGATAGCCGTAAAGCGCGTATGTAAACAAATGAAAACGATGCACATGCGTGAAAATTCCATTGTTTTTTGGTGAGATTGCTAATGGACGTGCGGTATGGGTCCGACTGTCGTGAAATCTGTCGGGTTTTGATGCCAGCTTGAAGCTTTTTACGTGTTTCGCCACACTGATTAGTTGTGATACAACTAAACGGTATGTCTGTTGGACGACAATATGAATATTTACCCAACCCCTCCGCTCGGGCAGGATATGACACAAGGTCAATTTTTAAGCGGAGTTTAACAGGTTTGAATTTAGAGTTTTCCTTCTCCTAGACTAGTTGCCTTACCAAGGCTGAAGAACCCAGTCTGCCCTACTATTTACCCATAGCTGGAGGGAGAATAATTGGATTCATACCTTTCCCAAGGGTATTAGTGCTATATAAAATACAATCAGCCTGGTCCAGAATTTGAACTCGTGTCGCCGTGTCCATTTCCTACGACGAAAACCATTACACCAAGTGCACCTGCATTGTTGGACGACAATATATATGTGAAACAATATAATTTTGTCGGATTTTTTCCAGTTGGTAAGTTCTTCATATATATATAAATATATATATATATAATTAAGAGAAAGAAGGAGAGAAAGCTTGCATTGGTGGGATGTATCAGACGATCAAATACAAAACAATTAATTTTGAAGAAGAATTTTGCCATGACACCTTATGTTAAAATATGCCGTCTCGAACTAAAAATGCCATGTCTTGCAATTTCTTAATAAATTTGCCAATTCCATTCGTTTCTAGCTAAATATGCCAGTTTTACCCATTTTAGCAATAAGATGACATTTCTAGAGAAACGGAATAAAATAGAAACTTCGATAGGAAATAGAAAAAATATTGACTTTATTACAGGTGGAACAGAAAGATTCAGATTAATATAGTTTCCATGCCAAACTATATGTTGCTTGTTCAAATGTAGTGAAAAAGATCGAAGAACGAGGAATATTGTGTATTTTGGTTGGCGCTCAGAATGTAATCAGATTTTTTCTTTGCTTAAAATGAGTGGTGTTGTGATGTTGAGGACATATTTCTCTCTCTCTCTCTCTCTCACACACACACGCACACACACACACACTGACTCATTCTCTCTCTCTCTCTATATATATATATATATATATATATATATGTGTGTGTGTGTGTGTGTGTGTGTGTGTATAAAGATTAATTTCATAACATCATTTCTTTTCCCCCTCGTATTGCCATATATATATATATATATATATATATATATATATATTCTGTGATAAAATATCAAATATATTTTTTCAACGTCAAAATATCCCCCGGCCTCTATATTTTTGAAATGACATTAGCTGCAATCCGCCAGTTCATTTCCTTTCAGAGGGAACTTTTCATTCAAAGAAACAATAAATTCATTAGCGGCTTCTTCACTTTGATCCAATCTCGAAAAAATGGTTTGCCTGTAAGGAATCGATCTCGATCCTTGAGAAAAAATGTCTGTAATGACTGAAGCTGTATAATAATCATTGCAAAATAAAATCTGGTTTCTCCTTATTCAATCTCATTAACAACATATTTGTAACATTGGGAGAAGTATTATCCTTCTACTTATGTTAGAAGTAAGGACTGATTGGAACATCTTAATTCCCTTGTTGAATCAGTCAATTTGGCAACTTACAAGGGAATTATGATGGACAAAGCCACGTTGACGAAATACATTCTGAAGTACAGAAGACAAGGAAAATTGAAGACAAACTTTTTCGAAATGAACAAAAAGCTAAATTCCCTTTTCCAAAAGAGAGGAATAACCAAAAATTACATTGGTTTGGTTTGGTTTGGTTTTATGGGATATCAACCTTTGTAGGTTATTCAACGTCAAATCCATTTTTATGTAAATAATCTGTTCTATTGAAAACAGCTCAGTTTAGCATAAGTACACAGTTTAATTGTCAAAAACATTTCCATTTCAAACTATTCAAGCAGTTATATGTAATAATTCAGTTAAGTGTAAATACAGTTTTAATGTCGAAAAACAGTTCTATTTGAAATAATTCAGTTAAGCATAAGCACGCAGTTTAAGTGTAAGTACGGTTTAATTGTCAAAAACGTCTCTATTTCAAGCTATTCAGTTTACTCAATTCATTTTAGCATAAGTATACTGTTAGTTCTATTCAACCCATAGATAGGACCCTATCAAGTGCTACCACTCCGGGCCAGAGTGGACCTGGGAGCGAAGACAATGAAGGGGTACTCTGCATTCCTCAAAGCTCACGCACTGATGAAACCTCACCATCAGATTGTTTTGTGTCATATCCAGGACACTCGTTGGGGGCGGGGGTCTTATCCCTCTGCAGTCAGTGTATTCTACAGCCCCAGCCGACTGGGCAACCAAGAATTACAGATGTACAACTCTTACTTCAGTAGCTTCTAATGTTCTGATCCCCAATTCCCATCGTCCAGAAGTTGAGAAAGTTCTTAGGAAAAAAATCAGAATAATTTTAAAGATAAATCGATCCACGACGTTTCAGATTGTGACTATTCATCGAATTAGTAAAGAAAATTGCGTAAAACATCTCGTGGCAACACTTTTTTTTTTTTTTGGTAGTTTTCGATAAAAAGAATTGAAACCATGTAACTGCCTGTAAAAAATCAGTTCAGGTTCATTTTAAAATGTTATGAACAAAACGTGTTTACAAATCATATCTATTCAATACACATGCATGAACAATATTTGGCATTAAATAACCAACAATGATTGATATGCCATCAAACCAAACCAAAACAAAACAAACCTATCCTTTGCCGAAATCCACGTGTCGTAATGATTAAAGTACTGAACATCTGCCTCGAGAGTAAGCGAGTTCGAATTCCTGTCGCGCCATTACGTTCACTTCGGAAAGTTATGATCACCCAGCTATGGGTTAAATAGTATTACTGCTGTTCTTCTATAAGGATGGAATTGGCATGAAATAACCCATGAAGGTTTGTGACATAGCCATGATATGGAAATGTAAAACGTTCACATGCATAGGAATGCCGAAATACGCGAAACACACACGACTTTTTTGATCAGGTACGAAACTTTTATTACATTCTTGACTTTTAGGTTTTTCGACACGAGGAGAGAGAGACACAATTTCTACTATGCTGACTGTTTCATCTGACCCCACCACGCTCGGTGCATCTCGTAGACCAAACTGGACTGGCCTCGCCCAGGTCCAAAAATCAACTCGCTTCGTCAATGTTCAAATCTCTACTCACTGCTTTTTTTTTCAAAAATCACCCAAAATCCTCAGCCCATCGCTTTCGGGCATGACTTCATTCACATCCTCAGTCCTATTTTCTATCCGGGGTTTATATTATGACATCTGTGATTGTCACATCCTTCCCGCGCGAGCGTGAACACCTGCGCTCAATGTGTGTCCCTACCCGTGCACTAAGTTGAATAGTTCTAAGCCTAACTAAACCGAAAGATAAGATATAACCAACGAAAAATGATAATATAAAAAAAATCCTTCCGCAATTATATAACAGGTTTATATACCATTAAATAAAGAAGCCCAACCTATCATTTAGTCGGTTAGTCAATATTTTTCTGTGTTGCTTTGTTTGATTTTTTAATCTTGTCTTATGAATAGTAAAATTTTTATATAAAAGAAACTTGTATAATTATTTATATATTAAGATTATTTTAATTTAAGCAGTAAAGACAATGCCAAAACTATTAAAAGGTAATCGATTTTGATAATCATTAACAATGAATTGTCAAATATTACTTTCACATATTAAACAAGAGGGAGAAAGATGATACAGAAATAACCTTCCAATAAAAAGATCTAATAACATTACATTCATATGAAAACTTTTAAGGATTAATATGATATATTTTAAATATCATTCATTTATGGACCTTATTTTCAATCTGATTGTGTGCAGACAATTACTACTCGGTCGACGTCGAGAACATTTGCCACGACACTACAAGTTATGTTTGATTAAGTAGTACATAATATTTTTGTTAGACAAATGGTTACTTTTTTTCTTTAAAAGTTTTATGTTTTTTGTCAATTAAAAATGAATGCTGAGCCAATTGTTACAAACGCTAATTTTTATTTGATTCTATACACATTGGAAAGGTTTGTATGGTTTATCTTGTTTAATAGGCATTTCGACCTTTGTAGGTTATTTAATACCAAAGTCATCCTTCTATAAGAACAGTAGTAGTAATCTTTAACCCAGAGCTGGGAGAATAAGGGGGTTCATATCTTTCCCAAGGGTATTTATCTGAAAATCAACGTAACAGCACGACTGAAATTCGAACTCACATACTACGATTCCGTAGTCCATCGCTTTAACCATTACACCGCGAGGACAGCCTACAGAGGAAAGAAAGGACAAAAGAAACTGTAACCGCTATAATGATTTTTACACCGACACGAAGGTTATAGTTTATTAACCTGATTGTGACACTGGTTACTGGGACATTGTCGCAGGAGTCTTGCGATTATAGACCTTTTCTTTTCATAATAATTTGTATTCATAATTTGCCAGGGTTAAGTATTACAAACGCCAATAGAGCTAAAGAAAGAAAATGGTTTCACCCTAAAAAAGACAAGAAGCAGAAGATATATAACGGACGCTAATACCGATGTAGACTACGCAGATGATCATGTGCTTCTTGCATGTACATTAGATCAAACCGAATCTCTGCTGCATAGCCTAGAGCAGATAGCAAAAGGCATCGATCACGAAGTGAATTCAGGTAAAACATTCATTTTTTTTATCAATTTGACGCCATCTTTCCATTCAGTAGAAAGTCTATGGAATTAGTAAACCAGTTTTTTTTATACTTCGGTAGCTATATCTTATCAACTGAAACCAATGGCAACATACGCATTAGTGAATTAGAGACTGCTATTTACAGTTTAATGAGCATATCGAAATCTGATCTCTGATAGTATAAAACGTGAACTTTTCTAAGTTGTAGTCGCGTCGGTTTTATTATATGGTTATATCAGATTGACTTAAACGAAAATGCCGAAGAAAAAGTTTGACGAGTAATATACACAAATGCAACGCAGTATTTTGATAAAATCCTGGAAACAACATCCTGCAAAATAGCATTTGTAAGGCCACTTTTGTATGACAACCTGGTTTTGGTTGATGCTTTGGTTCCTCCTCCACATCCATCCATTGTTCATTTGTATTTGTATATGATTCATTTTATTTATCATTATTTACTAGACGCATTTGCTTATTTACTTTGTTTGTTTTCTAATATATCATCGAGTCGCTTTTACATAGGATGAATTGACTGAAGCAATATAAAAATCTCTTTTGGAACTGAGGCTGATTTTACATTTCAAACTTCAAACATTAATCACTGACTGAATTTTTCTCTTCAATCTCTGCTTGTTTCCTACACTAAACATTTCAATGAAACCAAAATATTACATCTGTTTTCTAACCAGATTTTGCCCAAAATGATTCATTGATTCAATGATTGGTTGATTTTAACGGCGTCTCAAGTTGTCTAGAGTTACCGAATGTCTAGAAAATAGGGATTCACAAATATTCTACATTCATATTTATATCAATAACGTAATTTTTCTGAGAAAATTTTTCACGCATAATTATATGATATAAAGTATTCCTTTCTAATACGAATAATTTCCACATGGATAATTGATTCATTGGTTGATTTTAATGAGATATCAGCCCGTCTGAGGTTATTTTATGACTTCAGTTGAACGAATTGTGTTCATTGTTCATTAGTATTTATATATTTTTTTGTTTGAATGTTTTCTGCAAACAGTTTTATAATTTCAAGAATTATCAATACTAATACTTACATTGTTTCCAGTAATCATTTCTTTTTAATGATAGTCATTAGCTTTTTAGTTTGTTACTTTTCGAAATAGAAATACTTCACAGTAATATATGCATCAAGTATTCCAAACGAAAAAGAATTAGTTTCATCAGATCTATTTAAGCCATAGATGGGACTTTGACAAAAGCTAATGGGTAGCGTATTCGTCAATGGCCTGGGAGACCAGGGTTCAATCCCTGGTCGAGTTATACCAAAGACTCAAAAATTGTCCTTGATACCTCTTTGCTTAACTCTCAACATTATAAGATATGTGTCAAAGGTAAAGTCGAGAAATCCAGGGAAAGGAGTTGCTCCCTACCCTACACCTCGATGTTGGAGCTATTGAAAAGGGAACCTTCGGGTCACCCTCGACTCCAGTCGCCGACTTTACTTTTACTTACTTTACTTACCACTCCCGGTCAGAGTAGAATAGCAGACTCACTATCCGATTCAGTTTAGTGTCTACTCAAAATACGCCTTTGGGAGGAGGTTAACTTTCTACTGACGATATAGCCGGCTTATTTTAACCTCAGTTTACCGAGTGGTTGGCCGAAAAGGAAGAATTCAGATTCTACCTCAGTCATTGCTCTATTTTGGATGAGAGTTAGCTGGTCAATCTTTTGTCCAGTCAGCTTGGGCTGTAGATTACACCCACTGCTTCTCTGCAGAGAGGTTAATTCCCCACTAACAAGTATCCTGGATGTGTCTCTAAACAGTCTGATGATGAGGTTCCATTAATGCTGGAGCTTTGGGGAATGCGGAGTTCCCCTTCATTGCCATCACTCCTAGGTCTACTCTGGTTCAGAATGATAGCACCTGATAGGGTCCTATCTATGGTTCAAATAGAAATAAAGTGTGTACTTATGCTGAACATAATTGCATGGAATAAGACTGTTTTGATATTTAAACAGCGTAATTATGCTAAGCTGTATTGATTGAAACAGAACTCTTTTGACATTTAAAGTGCTTACTTATGCTAAACTGTATTGTTTGAAATGGAACTGTTTTTGTACGCTAAACTGAATTGTTTGAAATAGAACTGTTTTGACATTTAACTGTGTGTAAACAAAAACTATAGTTATACTAACCTGAATTGTTTGAATTAGAACTGTTTGACTAAACAGAATAGGTTGAAATAGAAATATTTTTGTCTATTAAATTGTTTACTTATGCTAAATTGAATTGTTTGAAATAGAACTGTTTCTTTGTATAAAAGTGGATTTGGCATTAAATAACCTATAAAGGTTGATATACCATGAAACCCAATCAAACAAACAGATCAGGCTTGCTAAATAATTTCCTTGCGACGTGAACTTGATTCTCACTGGGTAATCTAATGTCTTTCTTCCAAAGTTAGAGAACCACCTCAATTGGTCTCGTAGCACATTATCTTCAATCACTTTAATCGTCAGAAATTGTTGATTTTCTATATTGTCTTCAACTTAGGAAACAAAATACTTAGGTGAGTCAAAAGTTTTGCAATATTTTCGTATGAGCTAGTTTGCATCGTGTATATCACGTAACCAAAGGAGTTTTAGCTGTGATAAGTGCTTGCTTTGGTTTCTAGTATCGAGATAGTTGGTACGCTGACACGGGGTGCATTGCTTCACTCCATGTGTTTATTTGAAAGCTCTACTGATCGACATGCAACATAGACTAATTTGGGACCTTAGGTTTTACGATATTGAACTGAGCCATAACAATCCAGAAGCAACTAAAAACATTTCTTGAAAGAAAAAGGAAAATGTAGTTGATCACAGTACAGTACTCATATGCTTGAAGATATTTCATTGGTGTGTGCAAGATCTTCGATGATCAAGCAAGGTTAGGTTGGCCATGAACTGTAGATACGGAGGTCGTGTTCCAAGGCATAAAAGCAAATCCGTCGGTAGCTCTCATGAAGTGTCAGGTGAACTTGGCATCTCTCAGAGAAGTGTGGGTCGTCATTTTCATAACCTCAGTAAAAGATGCCGAACTTTGCCTCACATTACCAAAATATTTCAAAACTTTTTATGCACTCTCGTAAAAACGTCGCCCGGAGGCAAATCTATATTTTGGCAACGCTAATGGATTCCTTCAAAGGTTTGTTTGCTAGCTTGCTTGCTTGTTTGTTTGCTTTTTGTGACATATCAACCTTTGTAGGTTATTTAATGCCAAATATATCTTTATACAAATAAACTGTTATATTTCAAACAATTCAGTTTAGCATAAATATACAGTTTAATTATAAAAAAACATTTCTATTTTAAGCTATTCAGTTTAGTCAAACAGTTCTAATTCAAACAATTCAGTTTAGCATAAGTATAGTTTTTGTTTACACATAGTTAAAGGTCAAAATGGTTCTATTTCAAACAACTCCTTCTACTGTAAGTACAGTTTCAATGTAAAAAAACAGTTCTATTTCAAACAATTCAGTTTAGCATACAAAAACAGTTCCAGTTTTAAAAAATTCAATTTAATATATGCATGCAGTTTACATGTCACAACAGTTCTATTTCAAGCAATTCAGTTTAGCATAAGCACACAGTTTAGTTCTATTTAACCCATGGATAGGACCCTGTCATATGCTACCACTACGTGCCACAGTGAACCTGGGAGCAATGGCAATGAAGGAGTATTCCTCGTTCCCTAAACTTCCAGTATTACTGGAACCTCACCATCAGAATTTTTGTGTCATATCCAGGGCACTCGTTGGGCAGGGTCTTACCCCTCTGCAGAGGTGCAGTCGGTGTATTCTAAAGCCCCAGCCGACTGGGAAATTTAAAGTTTTGTTTCTTTGGACAGTATTTAAGACTAATAATTCTATTTAATATTATCTATTTGTTTGCACACAGTGTAATGGTCTCCGTTATAGAAAATAATGAAATATTTCTATTTGACCCATAAATGAGACCCTAACAAGTACTACAACACCAGTTCAGAGTGGACCTGGGTGTAATAGCAACGAAATGGTACTCCACATTTCCCAAAACTTCATGACTGGTGAACCAGCATCAGAGGTAGTTTAGTGTCATATATCAGGACATTTGTTAAGGAAGGGTTGATCTTACTCCTCGGCAGAGATGTTGTTGACGTATTCTACAGCCGAAGCCGACTGAGCCTATTTCTCAGACTGTCTCGTCTAGGAGAGACACAATTTACAAATAAGGTTTTTAAAATAAGCAGTTTTAATCTCTTGCGTCACTGACTTGTGTTAAAATTTCTTGACTTGTACAGCTGTCAAAAAGTACTTTTCGGCAAGTCACCAATTACTACGGTGAACTCTTTACGCATAGGTGACAACTCGAGTTAATCAAACCCTTATAAATATAAAAGAGCTGGCCGTATCCGTCCAATTATTGGCCGTTTATGTTCTGTTTTATATTCATTGGTTTTTCATTAGTTGAGCTAAGTAGTTAAGTCTTGATCTGGTTTCGAAGATAATTGTTGTCGACACCTCCAGAAGAAACGCCATCAAAAATATGAGTAAGAAATAAAAATCTATCACATTTTCTGCGGCGTATTTTCTCTGTGAGAATTTTATCATTATTCACGAGTAGATACTGAAGTCATCCACAAAGCCACGGGAAAGATTAATGAAAGTTGAGACGTATCTATTTACCATATCGTTGAAATTCGTGAGAAGACATGAGAAAATTAGTCAAAACCTATTAAGACAAATCATGTCTGTGATCTCTAATAAAATTTGAGAAATCATTGCCAAAATATAGTTTGCACACGCAGAGAGAGAGAGAGAGAGAGAGAGAGAGAGAGAGAGAGAAAGATCTATATATATACAACTATCAATAAATATATGTATATATATATATATATATATATATATATATATATATATATATATAGTGTGTGTGTGTATGTATGTTTTTGTGGGTCTGTTATCAGTGTACGCGTTTTGGGTGGGTGATGACTAAAAATGTATAAAAGTTTATTCTAAAATGTTCGATAATCTTATAAAACAGAGCCGATCAAAAATATTAAGATTTACTCAATGTTAGATAATGTCCATGACTCTAAGTTTCACGCACATTGGACAGCAATGACAATAGATGTCTATTCCCTAAAATGCATGTAACTCAGATTATTGGTTGTATTTGATATATATATATATATATATATATATATATGACTTTTTCTCAATAAATTGATGCTTAAATAATGTGGAATACTAAAATATATAAAAATGAATAAAAGTTACCAATATATACATATATATATATATATATATATACAGAGTCAGGCAAAATGATCTGATACACCTGATTTAAATCCGTGCGATTTTTTTCTCTGGGGATACCTCAAGTCAAGGGCATACAGTAATTGCCCTCAATCTATTGAACAACTTGAAGATGCAATTCGTCAAGAAATTACTGCCATTCCACATGAAATGACCTGCCGAGTTATAGACAACTTTCGTGGACGCCTTCGACAGTGTGTAGACAATAACGGATCCCATTTGACTGATATAATTTTCAAAACCTACTGAAACAGAATGGCATTATATGTACTTTTCGAAAATAAAAACACTTTTTTGTTTCTTTACTTAATTTGTCTTTTATTAAACCTACAAATGTGTCAGATCATTTTGACTGACCCTATATATATATATATATATACGTGTGTGTGTGTGTTGAATAAGCAAATCATTAAAAAACATTTATCTTACATAAAAAAAGCTTAAACACTGACCAGAAGAACAGTACAATTATTAGATAATAGATTTGCAGAACCTTTATTTAGTATGTTGTGTAGGGTTCGAATAACCGTTAAAACATCGGAAAAGATAAGGTGAGTCAACTCAGTTTAATTGACCGATGTTGACCATTGGGGACAGTTCGTCCCGGTGCCTTCGAATTACATACGGAGACTGATAAAGTTATCTGTACGGCCGATAAAAAAAGACATTGTATTTGTAATTCGTCGCAGGGAAAAAAAATTGAGCAGCCTATACGGGAGATAGAATAGCAAAGCGAAGAGAATAACCGACCCAGTCCAAAGAAGAACAAGATAGCCATCCAACGAGAAAAAAACCTTCAAATGAAACAAGAAAGTCTTTTTGCGCTGCGATATATATATATATATATATATATATATATATATAAGTAGATTGGTGGAAAATTCACTTACCATTTTAAAAGTTTAACACATTTTTAATGAGAAAGGTAAAGATAATTTAATCATGTTTATTTTGACTCTTGTAAGTCATTTTTAACTAATTGTAAAAAAAAAAATTCTCAAATACTGTCGTCTAAAATAAAAAAACAGTTATTTATCTTTTAATGATGAGTGGCTTTTGTTCCACAATACATATATATATATATATATATATATATATATATATATATAAATGTGTGTGTGTCTGTGTTATAATCTTGCGAAATACTGTATATGTGCCCACACACACACACACACACACACACACTAACACACGCAAATATATATAAAGTTTATATGTATGTGTGCGTGTGAGTCACTTTGAGTGTGCGTTTGCACGCGCGCGTCTGTATGTGTGATGATACATTACTATCTTGTCAGACGGTGTGCCAACCCTTCTGTGTGCACGCACACTCAAGTACACACACACAGACACACACCTATATATAGGTGTGTGTGTGTGTGTGTGTGTGTGTGTGTGTGTGTGTGTGTACGATTTCAATCAAAACTAAACGAATATAACAAAAAATAAGACTCACCACTTTGTTAAGAGGAACTTCTTTATCGATATTTGTTGAGAAGCTGCAAGCCAATCAATTGGAACAGGTTTTCCTTCCATACATATTGATCGGATTGACTATCAGTCATTCAAGTGATAGCTCGGCGATCGATTTATCACTATCGATTGCGTTGTAATGGTACAGTGGCATATTAAGGTGAAGAGATCGATGTGTATTTTCTTTGTCGATGTGCACGTATATTTGCAAGTTCCTAGGTTACTAGGTTAAAACGACAGAAATGTTATTCTGACTTGTGCACATACATGTAAGTGCATTTGAGTGAGACTAATCCTGGAAATATATATATATATATATATATATATGTATGTATATATGTATATATATATATATATATATATATATATATATATATATATATGTGAATATTGGCTTGAGTCATAAGTGATTTCCGTTTTAGTAAAATATGATTTATTCAAAAAGACTTTAACAACGAATGAATTTTAATCAATAATATATTCGCCATTATTTTGAATCACCTCTTTGCCATTCATCAGGTCACTTGGTGAATTATCTTGAGTAAAATCCAACCGGTTTCGAGCACAAGAAGTTTTTCACAAACATTTTCTCCTGATCTTCTTTTGCCCTGTTGGCCGATGCTGTAGAATACACCGACTGCATCTCTGCAGATGGCTAAGACCCCTCCCCCTTGTGTGTCCTGGATATGACACAAAACGGTCTGATGGCGAGGCTTCAGTAATGCCGGAGCTTTGGGGAATGCGGAATTCCTCTTCATTGCCATTGCTCCCCGGTCCACTCTGGCCCGTAGTGGTAACACCCGATAGGGTTCTATCTATAGGTCAAATTGAACAAAACTGTATACTAATGCTCAACTGAATTGTCTGAAATATAACTATTTTGACATTTAACGGAACTGTTTTGACACCTAACTTTAAGTACACAAAAACTATACGTATACTAAAAACATACACTTAAAATTTAATTCGGCGTTAAATGACCCGAAAACGGTTGATCCGCTGTAAAACAAAACATTACCAACCAAACAACCAACCAAACAACCTGATCTTCTTGAGAACACTTTCTATCATTCAGAACCTTTTGTAAATAACGAAAAAGAGAGAAATCACTCGGTGCAACGTTTGGTGAATATGATGGAAAGAGTTGAACAGACAAGTCTAGATCCAATATTTTTCTTGCGTAATTCTTGTTTAATATGACCTTTCGTTATGAAGAAACACAACGTCTCTTTTATTGACAAGGGTGGGGCGCTCTCTAACAAGTTTTTCCTGTGTATGTTGCAGCTGTTAAGAGTATGTCTTCATTGTCTGATTAAAGTTTAAAAACTTGAAATAAATAATACTGCTGTTATCCCACCATACATACAGCACATCTGTTCTTCCATGAATTTCTGCCTTTGATGTCGGTTACAGAAATTTATCCATCTTAATCCAGAGCAATGTACATTGACCTTTGTCATGAAAAACTTATCATTCTTCAGCTGTAATGAGTTTCTAGGGAGAATGGGCTATTTATTCATCTTGAAAGAAAACTTGTCAATATAGATAAGCAATTTATCTTCTTCTGCAGATTAAGAGTGTGAGGAACCCGGCTTTGTCACTTTTCTAATCTTTTCCGAGTGACGGCAGGTTGTGAATTAGGATCTATTGAGGTGAAGTGCTAATTATCGATTGCTTTTACATGAACTGCATGCCACCAATTCTCTTCAATCGCCCAGTCGGCTGGGGCTTTAGAATACACTGACTGCTTCTCTGCAGAGGGGTAAGACCTTCCAACGAGTGTCCTTGATAGGACAATAAAAAATCTGTTAGTGAGGCTCCAGTAATGTTGGAGCTTTGGGGAATGCGGAGTACCCCTTTATTTCTATCGTTCCCAGGTCCACTCTGACCCGGTGTGGTAGCACCTGATAAGGGTCCTATCTATGGGTTGAATAGAACTAACTGCATACTTATGCTAAACTGAATTGTTTAACTGAACTGAATAGCTTGAAATAGAAATATTTTTGACAATTAAACCGTACTTACATTCAAACTGCGTGTTTATGCTAAACTGAAACCTTACTTACATTTAAACTGCGTACTTATGCAAAACTGAATTGTTTGAAATTGAACTGTTTTTGACATTGAAACTGTACTGAATAGTAATATGTAAAACTGTTTTGACATTTTACTGTGTAAACCAAATCTGTACTTACGCTAATCTGAATTATCTGAAATACGACTGTTTGAATAAACTGAATAGCTTGAAATAGAAATGCTTCTGACAATTAAACCGTACTTACATTTAAACTGCGTGCTTATGTAAAACTGAATTGTTTGAAATTGAACTGTTTTTGACATTGAAACTGTACTGAATAGTTATATATAAAACTGTTTTGAAATTTTAGTGTAAATAAAATCTGTACATATGCTAAACTGAATTAGCTGAAATACAACTGAATAGCTTGAAATAGAAATGCTTTTTACAATTAAACTGTGTATTCATGCAAATTGAAATGTTTGAAAGGGAATTGATTATTTACATAAAAATGGATTTGGCGTTAAATAACCTACAAAGATTGATATGTCATAAAACCCAACCAACCAACCAATTGTCTTAAGGCACTTTGATGGAGATCTGATGAGCGTCCTGGTTGGTCTCTTAATGACGTATCACCAGAACGAAATTTTGTAAACAAGAGTTAGACTTGGTGATCAGTAATGACACCTGTGCCATAAACACTGACAAGTTTTCTTAGCTATTTCTGTTACGTTTTTGTCATTTTTAACCAAACCCCACCCCCACCCCCGCCCACAAAAAATTAACTTCCAGTTTCTTCATTTTAGGGTGGGTTTGATCATTCATTAAATTATATGTACTCTTTCACGATTGAAATAAGAATGACTAATGAAGACAGACTTTAATCCGGTAATTTTGAGTTGTGTTTAAACCATTAGAAGCTCGAAATGTATAGTTAGACTTCAGTTTAGAAAAAAATGGAAATATTTATGAAGGAACTATATATACATACATATATATGTACGGTTTGTTAATTTTTTTGGTGATTATTATCGAAAAAATACGAGGTGCCCGTGGTGTAATGGTTATCGTCGTAGGAAACCGACACAACGACACGAGTTCAAATCCTGGACCAGGCTAATTGCATTTCACATAGCACTAATGCCCTTGGAAAAGGTATGAATCCCTCCAGCTATGGGTAAATAGTAGGGCAACTAGTCTAGAAGAAGGAAAACTCCGAATTCAAACCTGTTAAACTTCGCTTAAAAATGACCTTGTGTCATATCCCACCCGTGCTGAGGGGTTGGTAAATATGATTATCGAAAAAATGCAGTTGACATACTGAACAAAGAAATGTACTTGGTTGTGAAAGATATTTCGACTATATATATATATATATATATATATATATATCGTCTGTAGTCGGAGGAAACCCGAAGACTCCCTCTTCGATAGCTACTACACCGAGGTGTAGGGGTGGGCGTAACTACTTTCCCTGAATTTCTCCACTTTACATTTGATCCTTACCTTAAGATGCTGAGTATTAATCAAGGCGGCATCAAGTACCATTTTTGAGTCTCTCTCTCTCTATATATATATATATATATATAAACGGGAATTTCTGAAACAAACTAATCAAGATGAATTCTTTTAACTCTAAGGATCTCTAATTAGTCGAGAAACTTAGCACTGTTTAGAAGGTATCTTAAAAATACCCAAAATATATTTAGCGCTCAATCTCGGTGAGAAGGTATATATAGATCTAAGTTAGAATGAAATTCACACAGGGTCAACTGAACTTGGAAACTGTCAGTTTCTCGGCAATGTAATCATCACCTTAATGCTAAAGCGAGAAACTGACAATCAACAAGTGCCGTTGACTAAGTGTCCACAAAATTATAACTTAGATCTCTCTCTCTCTATATATATATATATATATATATATGCACACAAACAGATAAACAAGAGTCATTTTAAAAGATCTAAGCTACGCCCAGATTTTAGATTTTTTGCCCACTTCTTAGAATTTATGAAAAGTTGAATTTCTTCATATGTTATTTCGACTACAAATAAACAAAAACAATACGGGTACTTCAAGAGACAAGTTAAGGACTTTGTACATGAGATGACTAGGTTATGTCTACAATTTTGGTTTATTTGTTAAATGGCACATCACCCTTCGTTTGTTTCATTTTCACTGAAATCAAGACAAATGTTGAATAAGTTTTTTCTAGTTTAGCAAGATAAGGTAATGTGTTTCCACAACAAAAATCTTCTATGGCCCTTTATTCTGAGTGAAGCTGAAAACTTTTTGAACAATAAGGATTTCACGGCTGCCATTCGTGTAATGTAAAACTCTTCGAATAAATTGAACACTCTGGTATCCAGTAAGGCAAAATGCAAACAAGCGAAAGCTACTATGTAATACTTTATAATTCCCGGGCTGATGTATGTCGACTGAGGCTGAGCGGTATGATACTAAGTCAAACATAAAGTTGGACGGGCTTCAATCCCAGCTTGAAGCGTCCTGCGTGTCTAGCCACATTGATGAGTTGTGATACAACGAAACAGTCTGTCTGTGGATGACAATATATATGTATATATATATATCATGTCGAACCGCGTGCACGGACTTATCTGACTCTCTCTCTCTCTCTCTCTCTCGCGCGCGCGCGCGCGCGCTCACTCGCTAGATGTCTCAATCGTCCATCTCATTCAGTAGGTCCTCTAGACTAAAGTCAACACAGAGCTGCTACAGATAAGTTCTAGCTGGTCGTCCAATACCTGCTCGTCCGTGTGAAGGGGTCCACTGGAGAAAGTCGCTTATGAGTTCATCCTTGTTTCTCCAGCCGTGTCCCGTATGCCTCGTTTGATTTTGATATTTCTTGAGATCGAAGGTAGGTGGCCTCACAGCTGTTGCTTTATGATTCTTGTGCAATTGCCGTCAAGCTTTTTCTCAGTACACTTAGTCAGCGACCATGTGGTGCATCCATATAATAGTATGGGCACGACCGCTGCTTGGAAAAAATGGGTTTTATTTTATCAGAAAGGTCTGACTTCCACATGGCCGTCAGGAGAAATGGGTTTTGCGTAAAGAAAAAGGAAACCTTTTTACAGGAAGATTTTAGATAAAAAAAAATTTAACTTATATACGAACGAATAAACCCGACAAATAGGTGGCAGCTGATTTGAAAGACCACCCCTTAAAATAACACAGAAAAAATTAATATAAACAAACAAGCCACTCAAGTCACGGCTAATTTGAAACACACTCATCCAGCACCTAATGAAAACACTTTAAAGCAAGTGCTTTTACTCTCTCTCTCTCTCTCTCTCTCTCTCTCTCTCTCTCTCTCTCAATATATATATATATATATATATATATATATATATTTAAAGATGGTAGTTGTTGGTCCAAAGAAAGAATAAGGATATATTTTGTAATAGGAAGGTCCACGAAGAGATTAGTATTTTTTTAATTTATTTTTATTTATTTATTTATTTATTTAAACGCACTCCAAAAAAGAGGAACAGGGACCCCTATATAAACCAGTTTGGCCAGACAAGAGTCATTTATACTGGGAACAAGAGTGAGTTCAAGTCTCATTGAGTACCCGATTAAATAGCCCTTGTGCCACACATGTTTTCTGACGGAAGCATCAAGCTGGAAACATACATATACATAACACGTATGTAAGAACAAAATAAATAAATAAATTCAAAAAATACAAATCTCTTCGTGGACCTTCCAATTTTAATATATATATATATATATATATATATATATATATGCAACCAACCAAATATTACTCATGTAGAATACACCGACTGTATCTCTGCAGGGTGGTAGAACCCTCTCAAATGGGTGTCCTACTGGAGCTTATGTTAATGCGGAGTACCACTTCATTGCAATTACTGCCGGGTCCCCTCTGGAGTGGTGGCACTTCATAGGGGCCTATCTATGGGTCAAATAGAACTAAACTGCGTACTTATGCTAAACTGAATTGTTTGAAATAGACCTGTTTTCACAATTAACTGAATGCTAACAAAAACTATACTTACACTTAACTGATTTTTTAAAAAATCTATTTCGGCGTTAAATGACCAGAAAAGAGTCGATACGCCGTAAACCAACCAACCAACCATCTCTTTGCGTTTTTGAGTAGATATGTTTGCATATGCGCATGTCTCAGTATAATCCATTGTGTGTCTTAGGGCTGGTAATTGTTTTTGTATGTATATGTTTAAATATTTCTGTTTTAACGTGTGCGTGTGTCAGTATGGATTTCCATGTGTGCGTTTGTGTACTCATTTATTGGCATGTGTTTGCGTGTATGAGCTTGTGTTTGCGGGTATAAACGTGTTTCAGTAATTTATGTATATCTGTGTCAGTATCCGTGTACGATCTGTATGTGTGTGTCAGTACACAAGTGTGTGCGTGAATGTGTTTTACGTGTACGAGTCTGTCTGTGTGTGTGTGTGTGTGTGAGTGTTTCTGTGTTTTTGTGTGCGCATAAGTCAGTATGTTTCTATCTGAGATTTGTTTATTTTCTTGCGCAATGTGTTTCTACGCCTATTTATTTGTTTTGGTTTGGTTTAGTTTCGATTGGTTTGATTTGGTTTAGTTTCGATTGGTTTGGTTTGGTTTGGTTTTATGACATATAAACCATTATTGGTAATTCAATGCCAAATCCATTTTTATATACATAAACGTTTCTATTTCAAACAATTTAGTTTAGCATAAGTACAGTTTTATATTTACACAGTTAAATGTCAAAACAGTTCTATTTCAAGCAATTCAGTTTAACATAAATACAATTTTGTTCTGTTTGACTCATAGATAGGGATCCATCAGGTGCTATCACTCCGGGCGTGAGTGAACCGGCGAACGATGACAATAAAGTGGTATTCTGCATTCCGTAAAGCTCTATTATTATTGAAGCCTCACCATCAGACTGTTTAATGTCATATGCAGGACACTTATTGGGGAAGGCTCCTACTACTCAGCAGAGAACTAGTCGGTGTATTCGAGAGCCCCTGCCGACTGGGCCATGTTTACGCGTATGTCATTGTGTGCGCTTGAGGAAGGAATATTTTATTTGAATTAGTCTGAATTCAAATCAGCTTTACTCCGTTTAAAAGTTGACTTTGTGTCCCGTTCTGACCGCAACGGAGAGGTTGGGTAAATTCATATGCAGGTAACCCTTATTTCAATCCTTTGTTGTTATACTCGTCTGCGGGAGTACAGTCAGCTTATGCTTTGTCCGCCGACAGGGTTCACGCACGTAAGTAGATGATTAATTGAATTTAACGGCAAGAAAACTCGTTTGAGGCCATTTTATGCCTAAGGCTTAGGACATTGTTTTTATTCTAAGTTTATGTTTACATTTTTGTGTAAGTTTTTTTAGAGTGTTTGGCGAGAGGTTGGAATTTTTTGCA
Organism: Sepioteuthis lessoniana; assembly: GCA_963585895.1. Classification (NCBI taxonomy): domain Eukaryota; kingdom Metazoa; phylum Mollusca; class Cephalopoda; order Myopsida; family Loliginidae; genus Sepioteuthis; species Sepioteuthis lessoniana. Next base: position 88,954,218 of record OY757914.1, on the reverse strand, counting down.
CACGGTTTCATATCAAGTATTCTTTTCTAATACAATGAATTTTCAAACAGATCAGATTGATGTGTGTATGAGACCTTAACAGGTACTTATTCTCCTAGTCGGGGTTATCATGGGAGTTATTGCAATTAAGGAGTACTTCACACTTCCAAGAGCTCACAAAGATGCAATTTAGTGTCATGCTCATGACAACCCAGGATATAATACTCTTGGCTAAGGTATGCATCCGTATATTCATTCTTCAACTATGAGAAAATAGAGTCTTGATTCTTTTTGTAATATAACGGCCGAGGGATTTCGTTTCATATATCTTGCCTTTCGGTTTAGTTAGGCTGAGAACCTTTCGCTTAGCGCATGGGTTAGTTAGGTGCAACATGAGAGCAGGTGTTCGTGCGCGCGCGGAGCTGACGTGTCATTCAGAGATGTCACAATAGAAACCCCAGATAGAAAATGTGACCGCGGGATGTGAGTGACATCACGCATAGGAAGCGTGGGCTGAGATTTGAGAAAAGTCAGTTGAGTTGAGTTCTGCCACGGGAGAAGACGGCAGGTGTCGCACGTGATGGGGGGAGGGCAGATAAAAAAGTCAACATAGAAAGAATGTGTATCTCTCTCCTTATGTCGAAAAACCTTTTAACTCAAAGGTAATAAAAAAGTTTCGTACCTGAACTAAGAAGTCGTAAGTGTTTTTCGTGTTTCGGGATTCCTATGTTATCTATATAGTTATGAACATTCTATGTACATTTCACATATTCGTATCATGGGTATGTTACATTTTGGCCTTGCTCATGCAATCAGTCTGAATTCATTCTGCCTGCAACGTAGGTGTTTGGTAAACAACACTTTTTTAGGTCTTCTTGGTTTTACTCTTTTTTCGGAGTACTATCGGCCGACTAGTACTTAGTTCCGCCGACAGGGTGCATGCGCGTTTTTTGACGTCTATTTATATGTGTCTCCCTGTTTTTTTTTTTTTTGTTTGTTTGTCGTTATTTAATAGCATATCAACCTTCATTGGTCATTCAATACTAAAGCTATCCTTGTAGAAAAATAGCAGAGATACAATTCAACCTAGAGCTAAGAGGGTTCCTCTCTTTCACAAGATTATCAGCCCAAAAGCGCGACTGGAGTTCGAACTCGCCTACTTCGAGGACGCGGTTCTGCGCTTTAGCCTTTACTCTACGGTGATTCCCACCTTCTCACTCGCTGTTTTGTGTGTGTGTGTGTGTGTCTGTGTGTGTGTGTGATTTTTTTTTTTTCATAAATGTTTGTATGTGTATGTGTATTTGTGTGTGTGTGTGTATTTGATTGTCCGGTTGTTTGTATAGCTGAAACTCTACGAAATAACGACATACGGACGAAAGGAGGTGATTTATATTGTAAGTAAAGAAAATTTCTTCTGAAAGAAAGGATCCACCGGACATAAGATCTGACGGAGCAATGACATTATCTATAAGAGATCAAGCGAGATACCTGAAAAGACTTTAAAATAAATTACAAAAAAAAACGTAAAGCGTATGCTATCTGAAAATAAAAGGCAAGAAAAATCTCTTCGATGAAAAATGAATAATTAAATAAATCACAAAGTATGAAAATACCTGAAAGCAGGCGTGGCTTAACAGATGAGATATTCTCCCTGATGTAAATTTAGATTGCATCACTGTAAAGCATATTAAATAAAAGCAGCTGTCTTTATACAACTGTTTATAAAACGCAGGATTTGAAAAGGCTTTTACGTTTGCCAGTATCTCACCCGTTGCATCAAATTATTGAAGATATCGTGCAGCCAAACCTGTCGGGTTAATTATCCTCGTTTGCTCCCTTGTTAGCGCAAGTGGTCGAAGCTCGAACCCATACAAAATAAAAACAAGCCCTCGAAAACAATATTTCAAGGAACTCTGGTTACGGTTGAAGTCACCGACCGGTAAAATCTATTTTGATTTGGTTGTATTTTATGGCATATCAACCCTGGCCGGCTATTTTATGCCGAATCCTGTTTACTTACACACACACACACACACACACACACACACACATATTTATATATATATATATATATATATATATATATATATATATATATATATAGTTTATAAGCTACTAGTTCGTAGTTGTCTCGTCAGCTGGGGCTGTAGAATACACCAACTGCATCTTTGCCGAGTAGTAAGAACACCCCAATGACTGTCCTGTTAATGACACTAAACAATCTGATGGTGAGGTTCCAGTAATGCCGGAGCTTTGGAAAATGCGGAGTACCTTTTTATTGCCATCACCCCCAGGTCCAGGGAGGTGCCCGTGGTGTAGTCGTTATCGTCGTAGGAAATGGACACGGCGACACGAGTTCAAATCCTGGATGAGACGGATTGCATTTCACATAGCACTAATACCCTTGGGAAAGGTATGAATCCAATTATTCTCCCTCCAGCTATGGGTATATAGTAGGACAGACTAGGTTCTTCAGCCTTGGATAGGCAACTAGTCTAGGAGAAGGAAAACTCTGAATTCAAACCTGTTAAACGCCGCTTAAAAATTGACCTTGTGTCATATCCTGCCCGAGCGGAGGGTTTGGTAAATAGTATCACCCCCAGGTCCATTCTGGCCCGTAGTGGTAGCACCTTACAGGGTCTTATCTATGGTTCAAATAGAACTAAACTGCGTACTTAATTGCTTGAACTAGAACTGTTTTGACATTTAACTAAACTTACATTAAACTAATTTTTTTTAATTAGAACTGTGTGACCAAACTGAATAGCTTAAAATAGAATTGTTTTCTGACGATTAAACTATGTACCCATGCTAAACTGAATTGTTTGAAATAGAACTGTTTATTTGTATGGAAATGGATTTTTCATTACATAACCTACAAAGATTGATATGCCATGAACCCTAACAAATAAATAGTTTGTATGTAACGTTTTTTAAACGAGGCAGACCTCATTTGTTTGCACACAGTTACATGGTTCTAAGTATTGCAAACACTGATCATATAATGTAATATTAATTACACTGGTCATTTCTTTACATAGCAATCTCGATAAATTTCTGGATAATTGCAGCGATGTCTGTGATGAACAAAGAGAGCGATTCCATCATAATATTATAACAATGGAGGTGCGCTACCTGGAACGGCGGGACAAACGAATGATTGCTGACTACTGCTGGAGTATTAAGTAAAGTAAAGTTGGCGACCGAAATAGAATGCTCCTCTTTTAATAACTACTACACCGATGTGTAGTGGGGCGCTACTCCTTTCCCTGCATTGCTCCACTTTACCCTTAATACGTACCTTATAATGCTGAGAGTTAAGTAAGGCAGCATCAAGTAACATTTTTTGAGCCTTTGGTATGGCTCGACCAGGGATTGAACCCTGGTCTTCTGAACCATTAGAGAACACTCTATTCATTTGGTCAATAAAAGGACTTAAATAACGCTGAACATGATAGACAATGAAGAAAGAAAAAAATTTTACCATAGCTCTTATGTTTACGAAGATTTATTGTTAGTTCATTAAATGATTTAAGAAGATTCCTGAAGACTTGAGGAGACTTCCTGTCACTCAAACTCCAGTGAAAACCCATTGATATGAAAAACTCTCAAGGAGTTTATAATAATTATTATTTACTCATTAGAGTTTTTCATATCAGTTTTGGCTGATGGTCTTTCACAGGAGTTTGAGTGACAGCGAGTTACCTCAAGTCTCCAGGACTCTTCTCAGTAGCCATGCTGTTCTCAATTATGCTGTCGTTTGTATGGTTTCCACTTGTCCTCCAACGTACATGTACTCCAGTCCCTTTAATAATCATTCATTTACTGTACCAAAAGCACCAATCACAATTGGTATAATTGTCACCTTCATGTTCCATAGTTTTTTTTCAATTCCCTAGCAAGGTCGAGGTACTTATCCTTCTTTTCACATTCTTTCAGTTTTATTCTGTGGTCAGCCGGGACAACAAAGTCGACAATTTTGCAAATTCTCTTTTTTTTTATTTGTTGATTATTATTAGGTCTGGTCTTCTGGCCGAGATTTGGTGATCCGTCTGTATGTCAAAGTCCCATAGGAGTTTATGTGTGTCATTTTCTAGGACAGCTGCTGGGTTGTACGTATACCATTTGTTCGTATGGTCAAATTTAAATTTCTTGCACATCTCCCAGTGGATCACCTTGTACTATTATTATTATAATTATTATTTACTCCTTTAGAGTTTTTCACATCAGTGTTAACTGATGGTTTTTCACTGGAGTTTGATTGACAGCAAGTCACCTCAAGTCTCCAGGACTCGTCTCAGTATTCTGGCCGTCCTCAGCAATGCTGTCGTTTGGATAGTCTCGACCCGTCCGCCAACTTCTAAGTCCTCCAGGCCCTTTAATAATCTTTTAGTTACTGTGCCTAACGCACCAATCACAATAAGCACAATCGTTACTTTCATGTTCCACAGGTTTTTTCAATTCTCTAGTAAGGTTGAGGTACTTATCCTTCTTTTCACTTTCCTTCAGATTTATTCTGTGGTCCGCCGGGACAGCAAAGTCAACAGTTTTTCAGATTCTCTTTCTTTTGTTGATTATCATGAGGTCTGGTCTTCTGGCCGGGATTAGGTGATCCGTTTGTATGTTAAAGTCCCATTGGAGTTTATGCGAGTCACCGGGTTGTGCATATACCATTTGTTTGTATGGTCGAATTGAAATTTCCTGCACATTTCCCAGTGGATTACCTTGCCGACCCAGTCGTGTCTCACCTTGTACTCCTTCTGTGCTAATTTGCTGCATTCGCTTATAATGTGATTGATCGTTTCGTCTCTGTCACCGCATAGCCTACATTTACTGTTTTGTTGCGTCTTATCTATTCTCGCTTTGATATGATTCGTTCTTATGGCGTTGTCCTGTGCTGCTATTAAGAGGGATTCCGTTTCTCTCTTAAGGTTTCCTTTTCTTAGCCAGGTCCAGGTTTTCTGGTGTGAGATGTTGTTTATTAGACGCTTGAAGCGGCCATAGAGTTGTTTCCTAGTTGTTGTCATTTTTTCGTTTATCGTGTTGTCCGTATCGACTCTGATGGTTGTAATTAGTCCTCGTTCGTGTTTTTCTATGTAGTCTTCGAGCCGTTGTATGGATGCGTCAACGGTTTCTTCAATGCTGGCAAGTCCTCTTCCTCCCTCTTTTCTAGATACATATAGTCTGTCAACAACGTCTCTGGGGTGTAATGCCTTATGCATGTTCATTAGTTTTCTTGTCCTTTGGTCCATTTGTTTAAGTTCCTCTCGGGTCCACTTGAGAAAGGGTTCCGAGTATCTGACTAGTGGCTCAGCCCAAGTATTTATTCCTTTAATGAGGGTTCTGCTGGAGAGTTTTGTCTCGAGTAGTTTTCACGTTCTCCTGAGATATTCTTTTCGGATCATGTCTTTCATTTGCACTTGTTTGCTGGTGTCAGCCTCCAAGATGCCCAAGTATTTGTAGGTTTCATTTTCTTCAAGCGTCCTAATTCTGTCGTAATTTGGTAGTTCCATTCTGTCAGTCATATGTCGTTTTCCACTTTTCATGACGAGCATGGCACATTTTTCTATGCCATATTCCATTCCCATGTCCTGACTGAATATTCTAACTGCGTGTATGAGAGTTTCCAGTTCTTTGTCATTTTTTGCAAATAATTTAATATCATCCATGTACATTAGGTGGTTGATCTTCTCTTGCGATCTGCTCAGTTTGTATCCGGCAGTGCATTTTCTGAGTATGTGGTTCAGTGGCATCATGGCTATTATGAATAGTAAGGGCGATAGTGCATCTCCTTGGTAGATGGCTCTTTGGATCTTTGTTTCAACTATGCTTCTTCCTCCTCCTGTCAGTTCCACTCTCCAGGTCTTCATGGTCTGTTCGATGAAGTTTATGACTTCATGTGACATTTTGTACATTTTTAGACAGTGTAATATCCAGCTTTGTGGGAGCATCTCATATGCCTTCTTGTAGTCAATCCAGGCCATAGCTAGATTTTTCCGTCTTGTCTTGCTCTCATTTAGGATGTGTTGATCTATGAAGAGTAATTCTGCTGTGCCTCTGGATCCATTGCGGCATCCTTTCTGCTCGGCTTGTTAGCGAATAGTAGATTTTTTCCCTTATTTGTGCTGTTAGTATTTTCCACATCCTTGGTAGGCAGGTTATGGGTCTGTAATTGTTTGGGGCAGTTCCTTTACTAGGGTCCTTTTGGATTAATGTAGTCTTTCCTTTGATCATCCATTCAGGTACGTGCGTGTCTTGTTCATCTCTAGTACTAGTCTTCAGTGAATGGAGGTGAATTTCTTGAACCAGAAGCCATGTATTCCACCATGGCCTGGCGCTTTCCAGTTTGATATTCTTTTTAGTGTTGTTTTGAGTAAGTTGACGTGTATTTCGCTTTTGGGGCCTTCTTCAAGTCCGTCTAGCTCTCTTGTAATGATGTTTATCCATTCAGCATTTTCGTTATGTTTCTTTGGTTCCCATATTTTAGCCGAAAATCGCTCGGTTTCTTTTGCATCCAGTTGTTGGTATATTTTCGTGTCACTCCCTCCCAATTGTTGATAGAATTTCCTTTCGTTGTTTTGTCTGTACTGTTTTCCCCTTTGTCGATATCTCTTTAATCTTCCTTCTTTGGCCAGTATTTTCTGGTTTATTTCCTCAAGTTGTACTGTTATTTTTCCCCATGTTGCCTGTTCCTTCTTCTCCCCGCTTATTTCAGTGCCTCTCTTCATCATTCGGGCTTGTTTTCGTAGTTTTATTATTTGCGATTCCAGTCTAATTTCCAATCCCGGTTTTTGCTGTTTCTTCGTGCTTTTTGAGGGGATCCCAATATTCTCACAAACTAATTTCACTCCTGCATATATTAATCCATTTAACTCAGTCATATTATTCGTTGTTATGTAAGGTAGTATGTGAGTTATTTTATTCGTTTCAATTTTAAGTGTTTTCCATTCTATGTTTCTTAATGAAGGTAGGATAGTCTTTTCACTATTCATGATTCTCTTTACATTTTCTAGATTTACCTTTTGTTCTTGCGATAGTGTTTCTTCCTGGTTGTTTAATAGTGTATCGTTTGGGAGTGTGGTGTTTTCATTTGCCGAGGTTTGCAGTTCTTTTTCGTTGGATTGTTTTTGTTTGACACCACTTGGTGTGTCTGGCACTGTGTTATAGTTTTGTTTCAGTGTTTTTTGATGGACTTCTAGTAATTCTAGGTCAGAAAACCAACCCTTCTTCGTTACTGTCCTAACCTGATCCACTAACATTGGCTAGTTGTCTGAAATGTCGAATACTCTTGCCAGATCTCAAACATCCTTTTCCTGTAGCCTCTTTGTGAGGGGTTGCTCCTGAAATAGCATTCAAGCACAAGTTTATTCTCTTCCCTAGTCCATGTTCTACGTTTAGGTCTCTGTTCGTTGTGGTTTGTTACGTCGTCGTTTATGTATCTGAAAAAAGAACAGCCAACATTCGTAGGATGACGACCGGGTCTCCCATGCTGGCTATCAGGAGAACACCTGCCGATCATGACACCCAGGCCTGTTGCCTGGGTCCCACATTGTGTAATATTGTGATTTGACATTTTTATCATGGGTGGTATAATGTGGCTATATCTGGCCCAGGGGTTGTTTATGATCTGCGCACCTGACACAGATGTGACCACGAACACTCAGACTGTTCATAAGAAGCGAGTCACAAAAAAAAAAATTAAAAATAAAAAAATTAAATAAATAAATATAAAATAAAATCAATATATATATATAAAAATGAAATAAAATAAATAAATATAAATAAATAAATATAAATTAGATAAATATAAAAAAAATTAAATAAAATTGAATAAAAAAATGAAATAGAATTAATTTAAAAAAATAATATATATATATATATATATATATATAATAAAGTAAATAAAGGGAAGAGGAAAATTCTAGAAGAAAATCTATATATAAGTTTAAACCTATCTCAAGGTTAATGGGATATCTAATACTTGTACATTTAAATATGGTGGAGATAATGTTCAATTGATATTTCTGAAGTTTTTACACAAAAATACGGGAATAGAAAACCTATCCATTGCAAAGGTCGTCAATACGGAGGAGAAAGTGTAAATTCAAAAAATTGTTAAGTTGACTTGTGATAGTTGCACCTGGTAAAACAATTTCGTCGATTAGAAATAAATCAAGATTCTTAGATTAAAATATAACCAGCAGATTTTACAAGTCATAGAAAATCCAGTGTTATTTTTAAAAAAAAGAAAATTGCACTAACCTCTACCCAACGAGTCTTTCCTATATATCCACATATTTATGAAGCTTTTATATCTTTCCTTATATTTATAATGCCACCTGATTCTAGAATGTTCCATTCCAAATATTTCTTTAGCGTTTGGTTTGGCCGTTTTTTTTTTTTTGTTTTTTTGAGTGAGCTGGGGGGTGGATTTTATTATTATTATTATTATTATTATTATTATTATTATCAACAACTCCTCTAGAGTTTTTCACATCTCAAGAGTTTTTCACATCAGTTTTGGCAGATGGTCTTTCACTATTATTATTGCCATTTGACAATTTTTTGAGGGAGGGTCAATTTGGCTATCTCAAAGATGAAACGAACCCCACTCCAAAAGTCTTTTAAAGTTCGCGCTGTAATTTTCCCTGAATTGTATGTTTGTGCTGCGCAGTTTGACTTTTTGTAGTTTCCATGTCATACTTATCTTTTCTTTTTAAAATAAACATGATTCAATTCAATACTTCTGTTCCTTCTCAGCTGAAAAGAGTGCGAAAGTGACGGCTGTTCAAGTTAAATCAGTGTGACAAAGAAAATAACATTTGGTGTTTACCTAAAAGAAAGTCTTAAAGAGATGCAAAAGACGATTGACACCAAAGGAAGGAAAAAAAGAAAGATCAATAGCCAGAAAGAATAAGTATCAAAGATAGATTGATAGAAAGGAACAGACTATATATATATATATATATATATATATATATATATATATATATAAAGAGAGAGAGAGAAAGTAGAATAGGGAGAGCGCCGGGAAAGATGGATGACAGGGATGGATAGAGAGAGAGAGAGAGAGTCCGGAAAATCAGAGCTGTCAGCGTTACTAGATGATAACATTATCGATTCTAATCGCTTGTTTCTAATTTTTTTTAAAATATCAAGCTAGCTTTTGGTGGGGGGATTTTTTTTTTTAAATCTTACAACTGATTGGTTAAAATTGTTTATTATTTGCACAATAACTCATCAACTTTATAATTTTCAGATTAGCTTCCCTGTAAAGAAGCCATACACAGGCAATGACACTGTTCCCACTTCTAGAAACAGTTTCTAAGCCTGACCCCAAAAGACATATCTTCTATCCAAACAGCTTCTTACCGTGAACATTTTACACAGTGGATCAAACCCTGTCATGAATATTTCACTCTCGGTTTCATTTGGTTTGGTTTGGTTTTATGGCACATCAACCACTGTAGGTTATTGTTACATATTGTTTTTGACACGGAAGTATCGTTTCGGTCATGTTTGACTGGTTGTAATAAAAGGGCAGATGTAGTTATTCCACCATCTTGAGTACAAGTGGATTACTTTGCTGTTGTTATTCATCAATATTTGCTAAAACAAACAAGAACAATTAGCAACCTGGATATTTTTATCACACAAAAATATGCCAACACTCGAACGGGCAAATAAATTCTGCGCTGAGTCGAAAAACATTTCCATTTACCTGGACCGCGTGGAACAGTTTTTCATTCCAAATGATATTGCACGAGGCACACAAACAAAGCCAAAATGCACAGCAATTATGCCCAGCACTATAGGAGAGAAGACGTACAGAATCTTGGAAGATTTATATACACCTTCAAAACCTACAGAGAAATCTTTTGAAGAAATAAAGCATTTGTTGCTAGAGCATTTCAAGCCAAAACACCCCGTAATTGCCGAATGTTCCCGGTTTTATAATGCCAAACAAGAGGAGAGTGAGTCCGTTTCTAATTTTTTGTTCGTATTAAACATGTATCTTCGACAAGCGAGTTTGTGACATTTTTAAAAAGAGCCTCTCGTGAAGAAGTTGTGCTTTGGTTAAATGATAAGAAAATAGAAGAAAGATTGTTCTCTGAGGATATGTCACTTGAAGAAGTTTTTAAAATGGCTCATGCCATGGAATTGGTGACTGCTGATGTGGCTCCCGTAAAGAACAATGAGTAAAAGGCAGTTCAGCAGCGATACATTCGTAGAAAAGGTCGTGTTTTGGATGCGGTGAAAATGGCGCGAGACACCTATACAGTGACCAACATAAGGAAAAACTGTTTTAAATCTCAAAGGAAAAATCATTTTTCGAGGCAGTGCAAAAACTTACAATGGGAAAGCTTGTCACACTACATGCAAGAGCAAGACTCATACGATATAGCCTTATATATGACAAATTCCAGAACACTTAAACCGTCAGCGTGTAAGCTCGAGTTGCAAGGAATCAGCGAGAAACAATTCAACGAACTACTGAAAGCGAAGCTTTCAAAAAAGTGGGTAATACAGAGATTACGGACCTATTCAGGTGAGTTCATAATACCCAAGAGAGTGGCGAACCTGAATGTCAAATACTAAGGAAAAATGTACAATTTAAGAGTGTTTATTGTAACCAAATCGAGAAAAAGTTCGTGGAAGGGATTGGCTGGAAATTTTGCCAATTAATCTATCTGCTACCAGCAATCAAATTAAGCAAACCGATTTGAGTCAGAAATTTTCAGAATTGTTTAAATCAGCCTTGGCTACATTGAAAAACTTAACAGCGAAACTGTATATTAAACAAAATTGTACCACTCGTTTTATGAAGGCTAGATCAGTACCATTAACGATTTGAGAGATGAAAACTGAACTTGATCGAATGGTTGCAACCTCTGTTATCAAACGAGTCGATTTTCTTTTAGAATGGAATTCCCCTATCGTCCCAGTTTTTAAAAAATGGTCAAATTCAGATTTGTGGGGTTTTTAAGCAGACTGTCAATCTTGTTTTGTTTATACATCCGATTCCGAATAGAGATGACCTGTTTTCTGAAGTCTCGGTGGTGGGGTGGCATTATTTTACGAGCCTGGATTTCCAGGATTGGTCTAGTGGTTAGAGTCTTCGCCAATGGTCTGGAAGATCTGGCTTCAATCCCAGGTCGCGTTATACCTAAGACTTTAAAATGGCACTTGATACCTCCTTGCTTAACACTCAGCAATATAAGGTACGTATCCAGGGTAAAGTGGAACAATCCCTAGGAAAGGAGTAGTGCCATCCCCTATACCTCGGTGTAGTAGGTATCGGAAAGGAAGCTTTCTGGTCGCCCTTGACAATGGTCGTCTACTTTACTAATTACTTTTACGGACGAAGAATCTCAAAGACTAATGACGACAAATACTCATAAAGGTCATTTTATGTATAATTGGTTGTGCTTTAGTTTTGCTTCTTCACGAGGAGTATTTCAATAAATCCCTTATCTCGACCACATCCTAATCTCCGTACAAACTAGGGAAGAGCGGAAGAGTAACCTGCGTGCAGTCTTAAAGAGATTACGAGATGCTAAGTTTCGCCTTAGAGGCAATAAATGTGAATTCAAAAAGTCGTCGATTCCATACTTGGGTCATAGGACAGGTGCAGAAGGGATCCACTCAACCAAAGAAAAGGTTAGTGAAATTCACAAAGCACCAACCTACAAAAATGTATCGGAACTTAGTTATTTTTTAGCTTTTATGAATTACTATCACCATTATTTAAACAATATCAGCACTTTTCTGTTGCATTAATAATTTTTATTAGTTATTATGTGTTAATTATATACAACGTATACATCATTGTTATCCATGATTGAACGTACGTAAGAAATATAGCGAATTTATTATATTAAAATGTTGCAATAATTGTTTAAATTAGCTATGCCGTTTGATAATTCTTCCAACATTGACATTTCCAACAAAAACAGACCCGTATACGACAACGTACTAAAAAACAGTGGTTATAAACAAACACTAGAATACATACTTCCAAAAAGAAATCAAAACACAGAACTAGAATATGACTTGGTTCAACCCACCTTACAACAAGTGCATAACATCAAACATCCATAGCAATTTCCTAAATCTAATTAGCAAGCAGTGCCCGAATCATAGCCCCCTAGCTAAAATTTTTTACATGAACTATATAAAGGTCAGCTAAAGTTGTACAATTATCATTTCCAAAATCATAAACGGCCACAACAAAAAGATTGAAACCATCCTTAGCAACACTCCCAAACAAACAATCCAACTGTTGGGATAAAGAAACATGGTCCCTACTAGGAAACTGTCAACAGAGAAATGAAGTGTACAGAGCCACTGTAAAAACCAATTACTCAGTTAAGTAGTACATAGGTGCAACGGAGGGTACCATGAAACAAAGAATATATTAACTCAAAATTTCTTTCGCTAACAGAAATTACTCAACTAACACTTCTTTATCCAAACACATCTGGCACCTAAAAACATTAACATCTCACCCACCATCACCTGGGAAATACTAAAACTAGCACCCGCCTACAGTAAGACATCAAAAAATGCCTTCTTTGCCTCCACGAGAAACTAGCAATTATTACTCACCCATAACACTCAGCTAAACAAAAAATCAGAAATTCTATCCAAATGCAGACACAAGAACAAACATCTACTTTCACTTTTTGACCCATACACATAACCCAAACTCTTTACCTATACTACCTCCACTACTAAAAATACCCCAACAAATAACCCCACAACACACCCGGTGCACCAGAAATACCACTTTCCTCCATCAAACAACACATCCAACGCAACGTAAGTACCATCTTCCTCCATTAAATCTTTATATCCATCTCCATGCACTCCCATAACTTATTGATATTATGTTAGTTATGTTTTCATGATTGTGAGAAATACGTCTCGACACTGTATATTTAATATATCCCTTATGCACACACAATAATATATCACAATAACGTATACGTTATATATTTAACTCAACATAAACAACTAATTAAAATTATTATTGTAATCTAACACAACTCCCCACCAATTATCCTAACGTCCCAGACGTATCATGCTTATACGTCAAATCGAAAATTCATTTCATTAATTATGCAATGATGATAATTTGCTCCTTAGTTAAAATCATCACCATACACACTGACACACATAAAAAAACAAAAAATGATATAGCTTATACAAACAATTATTGCAACATTTTAATATAATATATTCACTCTGTCCCTTTCGTACTTACAATCATGTATTACAATGATGTATACATAATATATCATTAATGCACCATAATTAATACAAATTATTATTGCAATCTAACAAAAAAATATTCCAGCATAAAATACTTATATTGCATAATACTCCATAGTATATTACAATATTGCATGTCTCATCACCACAATATTTGTTTCGTTCTGATCCACCATACTTCTTCGTTTATTATGCTTACAAATCAAAACTTTATTTTCTTCGTAATGCAATGATGATGATAATTTGTTCCTTAGTTAAAATCATCACTACACACATACACACACAAATAAAACAGGGGTGTCCTCGTGGTGTAATGGTTAAAGCGATGGACTGTGGAATCGTATTGCGCGAGTTCGTACTCCAGTCGCGCTATTACGTTCACTTTTGGGCAAATACCCTTGGGAAAGGTATGAACCCCCTTATCCTCCCAGCTATGGGTTAAATAGTACCACTACTGTTCTTCTCAGAGAATGGCTTTGGCATTAAATAACCTACAAAGATTGATATGCCATTAAACAAAGAAACCAACCAACGAATAAAAAAATAAAAACAAATAAATAATAGTCCATAGTATATTACAATATAACATGTCTCATCACCACGATATTTATTACGTTCTGACTCACCGTAATCCTTCGTCCATTATACTTACAAATCAAAATTTCTATCAAAATTTTCTTCGCAATGCGATGACGATGATCTTTTGTTCCCTAGTTAAAACCATCACCACACACACAAGCACACACATACACGAATACAATTTTTTTCTCGATCAAACTGTCACGACTTAGGGAAAACATCGCGACTCAAATATACAGGAGACAACCTCAAATTTGCCGCCCGGCACATGTATCTTCATACATACATAAGCTAGATATCACTTATATGACTTGACACAATAATATGCAAATATAATCTACACACACACACACACATATACACACACACACACACACACACACATATATATATATATATATATATATATATATATAAAGTGTTGTACATAATCCTAACGTTTTTTATGGTATTTTTTTCCGTTTCTCCAATATCTTTCTATCTGATGATTTTCGTTTATAAGACAGCATGAAACATATGGTCGCACACAAGATTCCATGCTATCAAACATATATAAAAACTAATCTACATGTTATTATTATTATCATTATTATTATCATTATTATTATATAGCTCTATCACAGATATTGAGCACTACCCAAATTATACCGCATTTGGTCTGCCGCAAACCCACGAAACGAGATAGTGACAACCAAAATTGTTATCTATATATATATACATATATATATTAAACATAATAGACATTTTATGCCTACATATTTCACCGACAACACAACAATACTCGAACATCAAAATAATAAACAAAAACTTCAGATTCTCGAAGCACTATATATTAGAAACATGCAACCAGCACTTAATAGAATTAATTTTCAAACCAGTGCTAATGTACTTAAATGTCTTTAGCTACTGGCACTATTTACAGAATTGCATTTAAAAGCAAACGCCATAATCTTCAACGGCAAAGACGTCCTTACACAGTAGTAATTTGCTAAAACAAAAGTTACATCACTTTTGTAATAGATTCTCCCCTGATGATGGCCCAAAGTCGGGCAGAAAGTACTAGGGATACATACAACTATAGACAATACCTTAATCAATTCCCCACGAATACGATAAAAGTAATACGGGAATTCGAACGGATCCAGAAGAAAATATGTAGGCATAAAATGTCTATTATGTTTAATGAAATTTGCATTAACGAAGAAATGCTGCCTAAATATATATATATATATATATATATATATATATATATATATATATATATATATTGAAAAAGCTAGAATGAAACTATTCAAGAATGCTGCATACAGTTTTGAACGTATCTTGGAAGCAGTACCTGACAAACCAACAATGGTATGGCCACATATCTTCTATTTCACAAACTACCCAAGCAAGATAAACAAGACACGCTGGAAACTGCTAACAATTAAGTAATTGCAAACATAGACATACCAGTTTTGACTAACTGGCAAAACTTTATATACATCAGTTCTGTGCGGACACTGGATCCCGGTTGAAGAACGTACTACAGAGATTATAGCCGATTAGGATGGGTAGATATAGAGAGAGAGACATCAGTGCTATTAGCAAACCTTGATTTATCTGTGGATGACAATGTATATATATATATATGTGTGTGTGTGTGTGTGTGTGTGTGTGTGTGTGTGTGTACGGGGGTTGGACAAAATAATGGAGACAACTGGAATTTATCAAACAAATTTATTCTAATATGATTTTTTGATTGCTGCTCTCCCGTTAAATCCGAATTTGTTCAGCTGTCTTTTTACAGTGCTTGAGGAAACTGGGTTCTCGAAACGGTCATTAAGCTCTGCTATAATCTTCGGAACTGTATTCTTGTGATCCTTCCAAACAATGCGCTTAAAAGTCCGATGGTCCCTATCAGACAGCTTTCGCTTTCTTCCAGAGTTATGCTTCAGTGAGGATGTTTTTCCTTCTTTCTCAAATGCTGTCATTACCTTCGAGACAGTACTAATTCAGCAGTTTTTACTTACACTAGCACCTGCCATACGCCCACCAACAATTTGATCTCTTTTAAACTCTGATAGGTCTGTAATTTAAATGAATTTTGATTAATTTCTTCGGATGATATCTGTAACAAAAAACAATTTTAGTAAAACAAGACGAGAAAATTAATTATAAATCCAAAAATACAAACATAACAAAAGTTTGATGGTTTTATAGGAGTTTCAAAATTATGATACTAAGGTTCTATGTGTTTCCATTATTTTGATCAACCCTATATATATATATATATATATATATGTAGAAGAAAAACTGGACATAAATTCGAAAGTATAAAAATGTATATAGAGATGGAAAAAAAAACTAAGTCTTCAGAGCATACTTTCGTCTGTAAAAATATTTGTCAAAGTTAAACGTTTCGTAAACTGAATTACCATGACTAGAAAATCCAACCAACACTTGCGCACGACATACGGAACCTCTGGACAGCTGGTTCGGCCTTAATAGGTCTAATCAGCGGTGTATATCGTGATCTCCACCAGCGGAGATCAAATTAGCGAAAACAGAATGCAGAGCCGGAACTCGACCAGTGAGCCACTGATCAACATTGTAATACGAAATGAAGTAGTCATTGCAATTGTGGTATACACTGCTGATGAGACCTAATAAGGTCGAAACAGCTGTCCAGTGGTTCCGCATGTCACGCGCTAGTGTTTGCCGGATTTTCTGGTCATGGTAATTAAATTTACTATATAATTCTTCTACTTAAAAAAAGAAATGTTCATTTAAACGTTTCGGTTTTAGACTTTCGTTAGGGCGAATGAGTTACTAAAAGAAACGAAAGGGTTGAGAAAGTTTGAAAAAAATCCACCCCCTCTGGTAGCACTCTTTTTCGAATTTATTTGTGGAAACTCGCGTCCAAAAATGTATCAAAACATCCTTCTCCTATCTATCTATCTATCTATCTATCTATGTGTGTGTGTGTGTGTGTGTGTGTGTGTGTGTGTGTGTGTGTGTGTGTGTGTGTGTGTGTTATTTAGTTTGAACATATTATTAAGATTCCGTTATATACCAATCCGTTTTTATCACTGTTGATCTTTCTATCTCTGTTTAATTCGACTATCTATTCATCTATCTTTCTAATTATACATAGATGTTATTATACATAGATGTTATTGGCGAATTATTTCGGATAAGGGATTTTGAAACTGTTCAGCCGCAATCTGACAAAATAGGGAAACACAATGAAAAAAATGCGGTCTCCGTATTTTGAAATAATATTAGATTCAACAATTTTCCTGAGTTTTTCGTTATGTGCGTAAACTAACATCTTGGATAGTTTCTAAATTATGTTTGACCAAACGACTTTTTATGTCTGCTCGTTTAAATTTTTTTTTTCTGCTCGTAAATTCATTTATTAAGACTATAAGTTTCATCCACATATTTTCTTACTACGATCCAAACATGGAATTTCAAACACTGCTACTCTGAATTCTCTGTGGGAATTGTTCTTTTCATTATTAATTAAAATCCTAATTGTCTTTAAGACAGTTATAATTCCAAAGCTGTTAATTTTTTTTTCGATGATGTTTATGATTGAATTGTTGGTTTAAATGTTACGTGTTTGTATTGTACGTAATATATATATATATATATATATAGAACCGGCTCATTGACCAAGTGGGAAAAGGGGACCTGGCTTCAATCCCAGGTCGTGTCATACCAAAGACTTTTTTAAAAATGGTACACGATACGTCCTTGCTTAACTCTCAGCAATATAAGGTACGTATCAAGGGTAAAGTGGTTCAATCCAGGGAAAGGAGTAGATCCCTCCCCTACACCTCGGTGTAATAGCGATTGAAAAGGGAGCTATCTGGTCTCTCTTGACTACGGTTGCCAACTTTACTTTATAACCGGACATTGGCATAAAGGTTAGAGTGTTCGCCAATGGCCTCGGAGACCTGGCTTCAATCCCAGGTAGAGTCATACCAAAGACTCAAAAAATAGTACTCGATTCTTCCTTGCTTAACACTCAGCATTATAAGGTAAGGATCAAGGGTAAAGTGGAGCAATCCAGAGAAAGGAGTAGTACCCTCCCCTACACCTTAGTGTAGTTGCTATCGAAAAGAGAGCTTTCGGATCACCCTCGACTACGGTCACCAACTTTCCTTATATATATAATTGTCTTTAATTGGAATCATTTTGAGATGAGGCTTCTTAATCTGAGAATTAATTTTTATTTATTGCGGACTTTTTGTCCTCATCTTGGGAGTTTTTTGTGTTGTTTCTTCTTTCACTACGTTTCGGCCAAATTTCACCTCTGGCCTTCTTCAGGTGATTTACCGCGACCTCGGATAGGAATGATGAGTCTTGTAACCGTATCCTCAGTAATTACTGCCTTCCATAGTTGTTGTCTATCGCACCAAGAAGAAACAACACAAAAAACTACCAAGATGAGGACAAAAAGTCCGCAATAAATAAAAATTAATTCTCATATATATATATATATATATATATATATATATATATATATATATTTATATATTTCAAAATGAGTTGAATAAATTAAATCCGATAACTTTAAAAAAATGTCCTACTCATAACTTTAATTAAATCCGATAACTTTAAAAAAATGTCCTACTCATTAATGATAAACCATATTTTTTCGTAAAAGTAATTTCTCTTTGAATTTTCTGACTTGTACAACTCTAACATTAAAGTACACGTAAATAACTGCCACAATTCAAACAAAACAAAATTGGGAGGACCTCTCAATAGATTTTGATGTTCATTGATCACCACCGTATTCCACCATTTCTAAATCTGATATCCAGTCATAAGAATGGGATTCATACATACTTGCTTCATTACAACAGTAATGAAATTTCTTGTAATTAAATACAATAGAGCTGTAATTGTTTTACTATAGCAATGCAGTTAATGTTCCGAATAAATGAATAAATGAATGAATCAAGATTATGAGAGAAAACAGTTAGCTGGTACAGTTTGTGTCATGAAAGTTTTCACGACTTCACGAAGTTTTCAAGAAGAGAACAAGTCGTTATATTCCGATGGCGAATTGGTCATACAAGGCTTACTCATGCTTTCATACAGAAACAGGAACCACAATTGCAGTGTTTGACCAGTAAGACAACTCGCACGGTTAAACACATTCTTATAGATTGCAGAGCTTTCACCGTCATCAGAAAGCGATTTTTTCAAAGTAAATAGTTTAATCGATCTGTTCGAGAACGTCAAAATAGATGACGTTCTGTCCTTCTTGAGAGAGACAGGGTTGTACCAAAAAATTATACCAATTGAATCTGGTTAATTTTGTGCAAACAAATGAAATTCTGCTTATGGAAAATTTTACCTACCAAGTATTCGTTTAGAAAACTTTGGTTGAATGTAGATACATATTGACAGAACTCGGCGTTAAATAACCTACAAAGGTTGATATGCCATAAAACCCAAACAACCAACTAACCAACCAACAACTAGTGCTTGTGAGCTAAGAATAAATTCCATAATCTGTTTCGCGTACAAACCGATGTGTAAGAGATGGTAGGTTTTACACTGCTTAGTGTATATGTGCTTTCCTTCTTTAACGTGACGCACATCAAATCCTCGAAGGTGAACGTCGGTATGTAGTTCCAATTGTATGAATATGTAGATATTACGTTTCTGTTAATACAAAATAAGAGTGCTAGTACTAGGTAACGTTAAAGAATGTGTATCAGTAGGTCATGAGGTTATAGAATCAAAATGAAATCAAGAACGTAATCGGAAATAGTTTTAGGTATACCGAAATAAATCAAAATGTTGATACCAAAGGATAAATTTAAGAAACCCTGCTATTTTATTAGCGGCATCTTTTTTTTTTTTTTTTTTTTTTTTTTGGTTTTTTTTTGGTTTTTTAGCAAAGTCACGTGACGTACCAGCTTAAAGTTTGCGAAACCAACTTTAGCAAGGAGTTTTATCCCTATAGGAATTAAAGTTAGTATTTCGGTCAACAAGCGAGACATTTTTCAAGTAATTGTAGTAAAAGATGTATGTATGCATTAACGCATACGCTTAATATTAAGATAGATAAGTGATATTGAAATAAAACGCATTCTAGTAAGGAAAGAAGGTGAAATTTTTACTCAAAAGAAATAAGCCGGAAGGTGAGTAGATATCGGAAAACTTCCATGCCTACTGGTTGTTGAGTAACTACACAATTCCATCCTTACCTAAGAAATGTTTATTTCTTCGCTTATTTGTACAATTCAGGTAGGCTCGGAATTAGGTTAGAAAAAATTTAATGTTTTATCTATGCTTCTATTTGGCAAAAAAAAAAAATGTTATTTTTAATATTCTTAGAGAGAAAAGTTTTCGAAAATTACTTTCGGTTTTGATCCTTCAAATTTTTCGCGGCAAATATTATCGTCTATGAGGTATCTTGAAATTTAAAAACTAGCACTGATTGGTCGATAAATGCAAAAATATGGATACAAAAATAAGAGCTTCTAGAGCCATTTTTTGCGCAAAAAATAACTTTTTTAATATGGAAATCAGTAGAGTCCTCATATGTGTATTTACCCAACACCTCTGCATAAGCAGAATTGGATCTATGGAGGTGCTCGTGGCCTAACGGTTATCACGGTAGAAAATGGACATGGTGATCCGAGTTCGATACCAGGACAGAGCTGTTTGCATTTCACATAGCGGTTATACCATCTCGAACGGTATGAATCCAATGAGTAGAGTGTTCACCAATGGTCTTGGGAGACCGGGGTTCAATTCCAGGTCGAGTCATACCAAAGACTCAAAAAATGATATTTGATGCTGCCTAGCTTAACTGTCAATATTATAAGATATGGGTAAAGTGAAGCAATCCAGGGAATGGAGTAGCGCCCTCCCCATCAACTCTGTGTTGTAGCTATTGAAAAGGTAACCTTCGGGTCACCCACCACCAAAGTCGTCAACTTTTATATATATATATATATAAATATATACGAAATAGATAGAGGAAATTACACACCGCAATAGAAACTGATTAAGGACTTTTTCTTCACAATATATCATCATCATCATCATGTCACGCTGGTAGCACGGATATCCCTAACCCTCTCTTGCCACTCCTCCCTATCGTTCATCGCCCTAGGTAGGTCTTCAGGACAACAGCCCGTATCCTCACATAGCTGCTGAATGTATGTTCGTGCTGGTCGTCCTGCTTTTGCACGGTCATGTGTGGGGGTCCATAAGAGTACATCTCTTATGAGTTCGTCCCTGCTTCTCCAGCAGTGTCCTGCATGTCTGATTCGTCTAACTTGAATAGTTTTCGTGATAGGGGGCAGGTGGCCGTACAGTTGATGTCTTGTGGAGTGTTGCCGCCAGGACTTGTTCCAGATTGCATGCAGCATTCTTTTGTAATTGCCGTCTAGCTTCTTCTCCAGCCGTTTTGTCAGCGTCCATGTAGTGCATCCATATAGCAGTATCGATGCGACCGCTGCCTGGAAGAAACAACGTTTCATTTTATCGGTTAGGTCTGATTTCCATATAATCGATAGCCTATTGATAGCTGTCCATGCTTTCGTTAACCTCGTTTCGATGTCCTTTTCGGTTGATTCGACGCTGCTTCCTAGGTAAGTGAATTTGTCTACTAGTTTAAGAGGGGTTCCGTCTAGAGTGGAGATGTCCTTCGTTTGATTATAGCACATATATTCCGTTTTGCGTGCATTAACATAAAGGCCTATGCCTGCGGCTGCTCGTTCCAAACTATGCAGTAGTGTTTCGGCTTGGTCGGGTGTATTTGCCAGTATCGCTATGTCATCGGCGTAGTCGGCGTCGGTAATTGTTTTTGCGGGGTACCTTCTGCTTCTTTTCTTCGTCAGCTCGAAGCCATTCTCTCTGATTTTGTCAATCGATGTTCTAAGTACGTAGTCTAGACAAATGATAAAGAGGTACGGAGCCAGCGTGTCCCCTTGTAGTACTCCTGATACAATGTGCGTGTGCGCGCGCGCGTGTGTGTGTGTGTGTGTGTGTGCACACCTGTACACACGCACGTTATAAGGCTAGCTTAATTTTATCTAAAATGAAAAAGTGTACTTGAAATTCTCATAAATGCACCGCAAGTAAAAACACTGGACTATCTTTTAATCTCCTTTATATATATATATATATATACATACATATATATATATATATGTGTATGTATATATATATATATATAAATTACTCAGATTATCTGCTTCTCTGTCTTTTTTTTTTTTATCTCAGACCCCCAACTCCCCTATCAATTATGAATCGTTATTCCCCGTGGATGGTTTCTAATACAGAAGATTCAAGAGTAGCATGGGTAATTGATGTTGCCCAAATGCCAACGCCAGTTATTTATGGGTTTTTTGGGTTGTTGTATTTGGGTTTGTTTTGTTTTTTTTTTACTTCATAAAATTTATGAATAATTTAATTTCTTTTTTTTTTATTTGTAATTTTAAAGTTGAACACAGTTTTTTGTTAATAACTTTAAATTCGATGCATCTGTGTAGTTGAGTTAAAAATGCTTTTTAAAGAAATGTAGGGAATTTAATTCACTCTTTGGAATTCGAAATTTTTTATTGAACTATGTAAGAAAAATAGTTGGGTTTTTTTTTCTGTTAAAACTTCACAGATTTGAATATTTCATGATTCTTTATTCTATTTTTACTTGGTAGGTTTTGAAATGTTTTTATCAAATTAAATTCTGTCAGCTTAATTGAGAAATGTAAAGTTTGACAAGACCTTTGGCAAAAAAGATATATTTTGAGGGGATTGTTTAATCAGACAGTTGTTTTGCATATAACACGTACAAAAATAGCAAAAGAAAATTTGTTTTTCGTAAACTCTTTTACTTAGATTTGTCGATAGATGATGACACTTGAATTTTTTTTCTAAAAACCTTAAAACATCTTTACTTAAGTGCCTCATTTATAATAAGATATATTAATAATTAACATATAAAATAATTATTCGTGTTAGATAGACTTGCATATGAATGAATAGGGCTGAATAGAATTATTAGTGTTAAATAGATAATTATTATGGTTAAATAGTATTATTATTAGCGTTAGCTGATGGTCTTTCTCTGGAGTTTGAACGACAGCATGTTTCCAGGACTCTTCAGAGTATTCTGGTCAATTGCAATAATGCTTTAATTATCCAGCTCCGTTACCAGTACTTTGGGGATTGTTTTGAGCGCACCAGTTTCAATGGGTATCACCGTCAACTTCATGTTCCATAGTTTTCGTAAGTTTTTTTTTTCTCTGGTAAAGTCTATGTACTTGTCTCTCTTTTTGCTTTCTTTTGATTTTACTCTGTAGACCTGTAATATAATGGCCGAGGGATTTCGGTTTATGCTTTTGGGGTTAGTTAGGCTGAGAACCTTTCGGCTCAGCACATGGATTAGTTAGGTGCAACATTAACACAAGTGTTCACACGCGCGTGCGCAGAGCGGACGTGTCACTCAGTGATGTCACAATAGCCCAGATGGGAAACGGAGGCTAGCGAGTGCGAATGACATCACGCACCGGAAGCGTGCGGAGGATTTTGGGAGATTTTGAAAAAGTCAGTGAGTTGAGATGAGACCTGCGTCGGGGGAAGACGGTTGGCTTTCGCTTGCTCGTGGAGACCTTTGTGGCGGGTGCCACACGTGTTGGTGGGGAGAGGCAGATGAAAAAGCCAGAATAGAAAGTTTGTGCCTCTCTCTCTCTCCTTATGTCGAAGAACCTTTAAACTCAAAGATAAAAAAAGTTTCGTACCTGAACAAAGAAGTCGTTACGTGTTTTTCGAATTTCGAGATTCCTATGTTCAATCTATATGAACATCCCAGGTACATTTCGCATAGCCGTATCTGGCTATGGTACAGTCCGCCTAGACGGCAAAGTCCACTATACGACAGTTTCTCTTTCATTGTTTTTTTTTTATTATAATCACAAGGTTTGGTCGTCAGGCCGAAATTAAGTGATCTGCTTATAACTCAAATTACTAGACACTCCATTCTCCAAAACAGATTGTACATATACCACTTATTGATATGTTCAGATATGTTCAGATTTCAATTTCTTGCACAATTCACAGTGGATAACCTTCGCCAGCTAATTGTGTCTTGTCTTATACTTTTTTTTGCGCTAATTTGCTGTATTCGCTTTTCATGTGATTGATCGTTTTGTCTCCATCATCATATTTCTGTTATTATTTTTTATTATTATTATACTCATTGAGTTTTTATACGAATAGTTCTTTAACATTCATCAAATCGTTCATATCTTTTTTTACCAGGATTCAAACCTTGATGCCAGGGGTTAATGCAGGAACCCTCCCGTTCGCGTGAGAGTCCCAGCGTTTATCCTGACTTCTGTGTCACATCTTATCACCAGGAGGTTAGTAAATAACTGCGATGGGTGGGAAATACGCAGCTGTTTCGGAACCTTTGGAATCAAATCTCTACAAAACAGTGACGTCGAAAAGGAAGCACTTGTGGCGATTATTGACACGCTTTTGGGAACGAACTTGATTAAGATTGATGGGTCAGTAAACATGGCCTCATGCCAAACTTTGCCGAACAAGGAAACGTGTCGCGTTTAAAAGCCAGAAGTGCGTAGTAAGAATGTGATCAGCCGAGGGGAAAGTGTATAGATTGTAAAAGATAGCTGATCAATAAGGATCGCTTTTTAATTTATTTTTTACTTCGAATTTTTTTTCCTAGCGTACAAATCCAATTTATTTAAACCTGCAAAGATTTAATTTCTAAGTTTGTTCAACAAGTAAAGAAAAGAAAGAAGTGTTGGGGAAAGGAAAAGAGAGAGAAAAATAATTATGGACAGAAAGTACAGAAAGAAAGAGAAATCGAATAAAAGAGGAAAAGAAGCATGGATAGAAAAAAAAAAGAAATATTTATTAAAAGAAAGGAGAGAAAGGAAGATTTATAGAAATATAAAGAAAAAAAAAGTTACGGAGGGAAAGAAAAGAAAGAAAGAAAACATGAAAGAAAGAAAAACTTATGAAAATACAGAAAAGAGAAAAATAATTTCTTATCCTTCATTTTCCTTTTGTATTTTTTACTTTATTTTTATTTTAATCTTATTTTATATTTTTCATAATTTTTTTGAGATATTGATAGTTCCGTCTTAACAAATGTTGTCCCTAAGATAAAAATTTTTTTTTTTTTTTCTCGTAAAATTTTACATCTGAAATTTGTATCAAGATTTCGCTGCGTTGGTACCAAATGGTTGAATCTTGAGATAAAGTAACAGCGAGTCTCCATAATATCCCTGTACACACCACAGTATTCTATTATTACCAGTATGATTGCTGTTATTTTTGACAGTATTATCTATTTACGGATCGATGCTTCTCCCCTCGGATTCAGATTTCAATGTTGACGCCCACTTCGGATAAAATTTTATTTCAACGGTTTTCTGCCTGTGATCAAGCTGAAGTATATGTGCTTTCTACCTAAGACCAGATTATAGTATTTTGGATCAAATTAACGCACTTAGACACTTGACCGAGGATTACTGTGTAATATTTGTGGCTACTGCCTATGATCTTAGTAACCTTCCCAAGCACTTCTACCGCGGTTCAAATTATAATAAATGTAGCCATTAAAACCCTATAGCTATTTTAAAGATCTAGTTGTTTGTTTTAGAATATTCTGTAGACACTTTTACTTGTGAAATAATCTGTTAAGAAACATTTTTAGATATCCATTTTCATTTTGCATTAAAATTCAGTAAGAGCTTTAATGTTTTCATTTTTTTTCTTTTTACATAAATTAAATGTAGAACATTCTGAAACTTTTTATGATGAACTGTGTTTGACGAATAAAAAGATTTACATTTTAGCAAGTTCTTTTGGGATGAGGATATACGATAGACCATTGGCTGTTCTTCTGTATGTACCGTGGCTGCATTTAAACAAGTTTTGTATTATGAGTCGCCACAGAGACGTGGACAACGCTTTTGCGTTTTATAAATTGAATTCACCGAACTAATTCTGAACTGTGGTAGCCACGGGGGTTATGGCTGAATTTTTTGTTGTCAGAGGAGTTTGTAAATGATAAACACTTTAGACTGTTATGCTGAATCAGGATTTTTCGTAAAATGGCGTATGTGGAGATGTCCGTGTTATAATGGTTATCGTCGTGGGAAATGGACACAACGACACGAGTTCAAATCCTGGACGAGACTGATTGCATTTCACATAGCCCTAATACCCTTGGGAAAGGTATGACTCCAATTATTCTCCCTCCAGCTATGGGTAAATAGTAGGGCAGACTAGGTTCTTTAGCCTTGGTGAGGCAACTAGTTTAGGAGAAGGAAAACTCTGAATTCAAACCTGCTAAACTCCGCTTAAGAATTGACCTTGTGTCATATCCTGCCCGAGCGGAGGGGTTGGTAAATATCGTAAAATGGTGTATGTGACACACAGAGCACAGCCTGGCTCGTTACCTGTGAAGGATTGTCGAATTCTAGCTCTTTGGTTTCACGAGAAGCTATCAGGTTCCCAAATTCTTTCAAGATGAGAGATTTTTCTCTTTTCACATTAATAATAATCGCCACAAACGCAGGGAATTTCAGTTTTACTGCTACCTTAACAGTTTGTCCGTCGGTAATCAGTCAAAATACGATTGACGTTTTAACCAAGGAAAACGAAGAGAGTGATAGACAGGTATTTCTCCTGGCTCTCTAGGAAGATCAAAAACTGTCCACGCTGATGGTCGGATACGCTCCGACTTTTGTCAAACACCCGCTACGCCGGTCGCCTACCTTCTCTGATGGTCAAATACTCTTCGATTTCTCATACGAGAGATATTCTCTTACTACTCAAACTCCTTTACCTGACCAATGGATCGCAGCTACTATGTCACAGATTCTTCCTTTATTTTGCCTGTGTGATGGCCGAGCAGCGATTTCATCTATCTATCTATCTATCTATCTATCTATCTATTTGTCACCCATCACAATCAATCTATCAGCCAATCTATCAATTTCATTCTGGTAATATCAATCTTTTCAATCCATCTATCAATTTCTTTCATTCGTTTCGGTTTAAATGAGTCATATTTTTTTAATTTATTTCTTCTCCAAAAATAAATCTCAAACCAAGCAGTACCATCTACCTTTTGAGATAATATAACATGTAATCCAATAAATGTTCTGCCATTAAGATCCATGGAAGATAGCCGCCCTAATTTAGTTTCATCTTATGCATTCATTCGAAAGTATCTATTCAAGTGCTTAAAAGAAAAAAAAAACTTTTCGCTTGATATTTTAAAGTCATCAAGAACTAACTCACCACCTCCCGCAAAACGTGAAAGAAGTACTGAAAAAATGAATAAAGCCGATGTAAACAATTACGCGGTTTTAAGCTGTTATATCTAATTTTAATAATTTGGTAGGACGATGACAGACAACCTCCTTGTTTATGAAATTGTATTTTCTTGGTTATTTTAAGCAAAAAGATTTTTCTACACTTAAATAAAACATTAAAGGAAGTCATTTTCACAGATGCCAAGAAAATTGGGATATTAATTCTAAAAGTAGATGTACGTATTTTTGTTGACATAACCATCGATCATTGCGTAATCGAAGTACAAGGGTTGTTCAAAAAGTTTCCAGACTTTTTTCGTATAGGCACTTTTATTGATAGTACACACATGAAACTCTAGTCTGCTTCGACATAATCTCCTCCGGCTGCAATGCACTTATACCGTTTAAAAAACCTCTGAAAGGCCCCATGGAAGTCATCTTGTGTGAGCGTGTCAATGACCTTCGTTACAGCCTCTTTCATCTCCTCAATTGTCTTATAACGACAGCCTCTAAGTTTTTCCTTGAGCTTAGGGAGTAACCAAAAGTCACAGGAAGCAAGGTCTGAACTATAGGGAGGGTGGGAAACTGTCTTGATGCCCATCTTGGTCATGTGACAAGGATGGATTTGTGGACTGGTGGAAATGCCACTGACCCGATTTGAAATGCCACTGACACGATTTGGCCTCTTCCGACGGAATTCTCTTCCTGAACTCCCTTAAAACCTCAACATAGTATTTGTTGTTGACTTTCTGTCCAGTGGAAACCCAATGCATGTAGATCATGCCAGTGCTGTCAAAAGAAAAGGATCATCAAAAGTCTGTGGGTGGATTTGCTCTGTCTGGCCTTCTTGGGTCTTGGAGAGCCAGCATGCTTCCACTGGGAACTCTGTCTCTTGGTCTTTGGGTCATAGCGGTAGATCGAGCTTTCACCGCAGGTCACCAGTGCATCAAGAACTGTGGGATCTGAATTGATCAGGTCGACCATCTCCCTGCTGTCATGACAACGTCTTTCTTTCTGATCTTCTCTGAGCACCCTTGGGACAAACCTCACGCAAATCTTCTGCATCTTCAATTCCTCGCGAATAATTGTGTGTACAGTTCCCACAGTGACATCAAACTCTGCACTTATATTCTCTATAGACTCAAGACGGTCCTTATTCATGAAATTTGGCCAATCAACTCTGGTGTTCTGACTTCATTACTCCTATCACACCTCTCATCATCCCTCACAGACTCCTTGCCTTCCTTGAGTCTCTTATGACACTCAAATACTGATGTTCGATTCATGCAAGATGGTCCAAAAGCAGTCTGAAGCATTTCATACGTTTCTCTAGCATTTCTTCAAAGTTTAAAATAGCATTTTATTGCATATCCTTCTTCTTAAATGTCCTCACGTCCAGATTGTATTTTTGAAATTCACCAGCTGTGACAATCAGGCTTTAGTAGGGTGTTTTCCAATTGCTTCTGTAGCTGTTCATTTGAACCTGAAATCATAGAAATTAGTCAGTCATCTCATAAGATGTATAGCAATAACATACTGAAAGTTCAAGAGTCTACGACAATTTTAAATGGCTATACAAAAAAAGTCTGGAAACTTATTGAAGGTTCCTCGTGTTTTGTAAAAATGTAAACAGTACTAACAATCACTAACACAGGTTTAAAATTCGCGATATATATATATATATATATATATATATATATATATATATATATAGATATATATATAACTTGCAGGAGATTATTTTTCACTTAAAATCAAGTAAAAAATTTCAAGTAGATATTCTAAATTTTGCTACAAAACTAAAAGTAGGATGTCAAAAGTACTTTACAAACCTTAAAATATCACAATGATTTTTTTTAATTCTTGATGAGTGTTTCTCATTAAACTGTGAAATTTCTACAACTTCTTCTTCTTCTTCCTCTTCTTCTTCTTTTGAGTGTTTTCCACAAAAGCCTAAGTCGAAGGTCTTTCGCTAGAGTCTGAGTGACAGCAAGTCTTTAAAAGTCTCCAGGACTCTTCTCAGTATTCTGGCCAATATTATTAATGCTGTAGTCTAGAAGGTCTTCTCTTGCCCTCTGATTTCAAATCTTCCAGTTCCTTTTCCACTCTTTTTTGGGTTGCACCAATTACAATTAATATCACCTTCACCTTCCCGATCCATAGTTTTTTTTTTAGTTCTCTAGCAAGGTCTTTATTATCATCTATCTTTTTGCTTTCTTCCAATTTTATTCATGGTATGTCGAAACGGCTAAGGCCACTATTCGATCAGTTCTCTCTCTCTCTCTCTCTCTCTCTCTCTCTCTCTCTCTCTCTCTCTCTCTCTCTCTCTCTCTCGTGTCTATCACTAGGTCTGGTCGTCGGGCCGTGATTAGGTGTTCAGTTTGTATCGCAAAAATCCCAGAGAACGTTGTGTCCCTCATTCTGCAGGGTAGATTCCGGGTTGTGCATATATTACTTTTTGTACATGCGAATTTTTCACTGCAGCATAACCTGATGGTTTTTCAAGTCCCCTCAAATCTCTTAGACTCTTTTAGCATTCTGGCCGACTTCAACAAGGCAGTAGTTTATTGTTATTTACTCATTGAGAGTTTTCACTTCAGTTCTAGCTGATGGTCTTTCACAGGAGTTTGAGGGAGAGCAAGTCTCCTCAAGTCTCCAGGACTCTTCTCAGTATTCTGGTCGTTCTCAATAATGCTGTTGTTTGGATGGCCTTCATTCGTCCTCCAACTTCCAAGTCCTCCAGTCCCTTTAGATCTTTTTGTTACTGTCCCAAAAGCACCAATCACAATTAGTATAACTATCACCTTCATGTTCCATAGTTTTTTCAATTCCCTAGCAAGGTCGTGGTATTTATACTTCTTTTCACATTCTTTCAGTTTTATTCTGTAGTCAACCGGGATAGCAAAGTCCACAGTTTAGATCTTTTTATTGATTAATATCGGGTCTGGTCTTCTGGCCGAAATTAGGGGATCCGTCTGTATGTCAAAGTCCCATAAGAATTTATGTGTGTCATTTTCTAGGACAGATGCTGGGTCGTGCATTTATCATTTGTTGGTATGGTCAAATTTCAATTTCTTACACATCTTCCAGTGGAATACTTTCCTACCCAGTCGTGTCTAGTCTCATACACCTTCTGTGCTAAGTTGCTGCATTCGCTTATTATGTGATTGATGGTTTCATCTCTGTCACTGCATAGCCAACATTTGCTATTTTGTTGCGTCTTATCTATTCTCGCTTTGATATTATTGGTTCTTATGGCGTTGTTTTGTGCTGTTATTGGTAGAGATTCTGTTTCTCTCTTAAAGTTTCTTTTTCTTAGCCACGTCCAGGTTTTCTCGTGTGAGATGCTGTTTATTTGTCGTTTAAAACGCCCATAGACTTCTTGTTCTTCCCATTATTAATGTTATTATTATTATACTCGTTGAGAGTTATTCTCATTAGTATCATCTGATGGTTTTTCACAGTAGTTTTAGTGACAGCAACTCCTCTCAAGTCTCCTGAACTTTTCTCAGTATTCTGGCCGATCTTAGTAATACAGTAGTTTGGATGGTCTCCACTCGAACTCTTATTTCCAAGTCCTCCAATCCTTGTATCAATCCTGTGGTGACTGTACCAAGTGCACCAATTACAATTGGTATGTATTTCACTTTCATGTTTCACAGTTTTTTTTCCAATTCTCTAGCAAGGTCCAGGAACTTATCCTTCTTAACGCTTTCTTTGCTCTGTTGTCCGCTGGGACGGCAAAATCCACCATTCTGCAATTCTCTTTTTCATTTTTTTTTTTATTATTATAAGGTCTGGCCATCTGACCGAGATTAAGTGACCTGTTTGTATCACAAAATCCCTAAGACGTTTGTGCGTCTCTTGTGGCTGTGGTGATGTTGGTGACGGGGATGGTGGTGTTTGTTTTTGTTTTTATTGCTGTTGTTATATTTCACTGTCTATGCCAGGCTGTATGACCGAATATATATATATTAGAATGATTTTCTTAGAAAGAATATTGAATTCTTCAGGGGAGGGTCCTTATGGTGTAAGGGTTAAAGCGATGGACTGCGGAATCGTAGTAAGCGAGGTCGTAATTCACTCGCGCTATTACTTTCACTTTCGGGCAAATAGCGTTGGGAAAGGTATGAACCCCCTTATCTTCCAAGCTATGGGTTAAATAGTACCACTACAGTTCTTTTAGGAGAATGGATTTGGCATTAAATAACCTACAAAAGTTGATTTGCCATTAAACAAAGAAACCAAACCAAACCAAATTATTCAGTATTCGATTACCAATAAGATAAGTTGTGCAAAAAACAAATGTTGTTAACGACAAAAAGTTATCTCCTCTTTGTGCTAAAAGTAAGCCTATAATATTGTCTCCTCCTCCATGTTATTCCATAGCAAAATAACACGATTTTTGTGAGGGTCGATGATTTATTTATTCTTGTTTTATGTGATTTGTATTTGCTTTTAATTTTACAAGTAAGCGGATTTAGATTAAACAAGTGTGGGATATATTTCTTTCTTATTTGTTTTTATATATTCAATCATTATTTAGTTTTTCATATAAACACACGTTCTTCATATTCACAAAAATAAACACAACTAGAATATGAAATATGATAAGTTCAGATCTAAATAGACTAAAAGGAATCGTAATGTACAAATAATAAAGATGGCGGAAAGATATAAACAAAATATAACGAAGATAGAGTGACGTGGATATAAAAAGAAAAGCTCAGATAAAAACACACACACACACATATATATATATATATATATATATATATATATATATATATATATATATATATATATACATATATATATATACAAGTGTTTAATACATAAAATATTTACAACGGCCAACGCACGAAAACACAGAGGAATATTACAATATATTTCAAGTATAAAATTAGATCTAGAATAGAACGAAAACTTAAGGGAAATATAGGAAAGCTCTAGAGAGAGAGAGAGGGATAGACAGAGACAGAGGTTGAGAGAGAGAGTGAGAAAAAAAGAAAATGAAAGATTATACAGGAAAAAAAATTCTTTACTGTTAAGCAACTTACATCTAAAAAGAAAAATTATAACGTGATGATTTTTGTTTGTTTGGATTTTATGCCATATCAATCTTTGTAGGTTATTTAATGCCAAATCCATTATTATATATATCATCATCATCATCATGTCATGCCGCTAGCACGGATATCCTTGACCCTCTCTCGCCACTTCTCCCTATCGTTCATCGCCTCCGGCAGGCCTTCAGGGCTACATCCCGTATCCTCACATAGCTGCTGTATGTATGTTCGAGCTGGTTGTCCTGCTTTTGCTCGGCTATATGTGGGGGTCCATAGGAGTACATCACTTATGAACTCGTCCCTGCTTCTCCAGCAGTGTCCTGCATGTCTGGTTCGTCTAACTTGGATAGTTTTCGTGATGGGAGACAGGTGGCCATGTACTTGGTGCCTTGTGGGGTGTTGCCGTCAGGACTTGTTCAATATTGCTCGCAGCATTCTTGTGTAATTGCCATCTAGCTTCTTCTCCAGCCGTTTTGTTAGAGTCCAAGTACTGCATCCATACAGCAGTATCGATGCCTGGAAAAAAATGCGTTTCATTTTATCGGTCAGGTCTGATTTCCTTATGATTGATAGCCTATCGATAGCTGTCCATGCCTTCGTTAGCTGCGTGTCGATGACTTTTTCGGTTGATGAGACACTGCTTCCTTGGTAGGTGAATTTGTCTACCAGTTTCAGAGAGGTTCCGTCTAATGTGGAAGTGTCGCCTGTTTGTTTGATTATAAATATATATAAACGGTTCTATTTCAAACGATTCATTTTAGCATGTGTATATAACTTGAATTGTTAGTGTTATCTAGCAATACTTGAAATCATTTAACTGTGTGCAAACAAATGAACTCTGGCTTGTTTAAAATATTACCTACTAATATTTGTTTTCAAATCATATATATATTTATATATATGTGTGTGTGTGTGTGTGTGTGTGAACAGGATTTAGCAATAAATAACCGATAAAGCCTAATATGCAATGAAACCCAACCAACCAACGAATAAAACATATACATTTAATTTATATAAGTATAAATAGGATTCAGCGATAAATAATCAGCAAGAGTTGATATGCTATGAAACACAACCAATAAATCGTATATATTTAAATTATATATGTATAAACAGGAATTAGCATAAAATAACCTACAAAGGTTGATATGCCAATAAACCCAACCGACCAACCAATAAATCTTTTATATTTAATCTATATACGTATAAACAAGATTTAGCATTAAATAACAAACAAGCAACCTAACCAGCCAACCAACCAACCAATGAAAGGAATACTTTTGCCAAACTCAAAAACGAAGAAAATCGTGAGCAGGTACAAGACAGTTGTTAACGTCTCAAACGGATTCTACTGAGAATTGTTCTATTCAATGTTTCGTGGAATTCAATAGAATTTCTTTATTACGAATCAGTGAAAACTTGGGATATTTCAGCTGTGCAACCCAACGGTGAGTTATAGGTTCATTTGAATGGCACATCGGAACAGCTAAGAACCTATGGGTAAGAAACTAAACGAGTAGGGAAAACCACACTGCAACTGGTCATGAAGCTCGTATAAAAGTCTTTCCATATCCGGCGTATTCTGCAGAACTGTCACTTATCTGAGGAGTCACTGTATCGATCCATTGCGCGACCACCCGCTTGAAGTGGTCAGCGGTTCTATCATGTTCACGATATTATAAAAGTTCTCCGATTTATCGAATCAAACCTGGAATCATTTTAATAGTGGAGGCACTTGTGGCCAAACGGCTGTCGTCGTAGAGAATGGACTTGACTAACGGAATTCAAGGAGCAATATATTCAATATTCTTTAGAATTGGTTCCGTACGATTTCTTCCCTAAACTAAAACTTCATTTCAGCGATAAGATTTGTGAACGTGAAAGACATAAATCCATTAAAACCCAAAATTCTAATTTTCCGATTTATAATAGAATTATTACATGAGACATAAAAATGGATAATCATTAAACTGATATATATAAGTAAACGACCGAAATCGAAGGCAACTAGAAGGCCCTCTTTTCAACAGTTACTACACCGAGATGTAGACAAGGACCCTACTCCTTTCCCTTGATTTCTCTACTTCACCCTTGATTTATCTACTTTACCCTTGGTACGTACTTTATAATGCTGAGTGTTAAGCAAGGAGATATAAAATAACATTTTTTCAGTCTTTGGTATGACTCGACCTGGAATTGAATACCGGTCTCCCAAACCATTGGTGAACACTCTACCAACTGGTCTCATTGGCCGGTTTTATAGCAAATATAGATATCAAATTTGTTAATTCAGGGTATACATTAAATTAAACAAAACGTAAGTATTTACTAAGGTTTTCATATCTATTTTGACCATCCTAAAACGAGGATGTTGGGTTGTAAATGATTCAGTACTTTCTGAGAATTGGAAAATTCTGATATCAGGAATCGAAGGAATTGGACCAAAAATAAATAAATCTACGCAACAATCAAACATCACAGCAAAAAATCCTAAAAGAAGACGGCACAAAATCTACTAAAAATTCGAACGTAGTTGAGATCAAGCCATGTGACCGTGGTCTAAACATTTCTACCAATAAAAAACAACAGATTATCTCAGTGATAACTGCTGGAAGCTACTGAAAACCTTTGATCGTAATTCATTCACTTTTTATATAGCAATTCATTCTTTTGATAGTAATTCATTTATAATAGTAAATATATATATATATAATTCATTTTTTGATAGCTATTCATATTTTAGAGTAATTCATTTTTATAGTAAATCATTTTTAATAGTAATTCATTTATAAAAGTAATATATGATAGTAATATATATATAATTCATTTTTTGATAGCAATTTATTATTTATAGTAATTCATTTTTTATAGCAATTCATTTTTAATAGTAATTCATTTATAAAAGTAATATATAATAGTAATATATATATAATTCATTTTTTGATAGAAATTTATTATTTATTGTAATTCATTCACTTTTTCTTACTGACAGGACTATACATTATCCATTATAATAAAATTTCAAATCTAAATACTTGGCGCCATTGCAAGTAAGCGTGACGTTACCTTTGCAATGTGCACCCCGAAATAAAGTAAAACTGCAAATACATACATCAGCTCTGTGCGGACACAGGATACAGACTAGAAGACCTGTTAGGAGCAATAGACGATAGGAATGGGTGGCGAGAGTGAATCAGAGAACTCTGTCCTGTCAGCGCGACTTGATGATGATGATACAATATAGCCCAAATTTTTATATTTTCCTATATATAATAAAATTATTAGAAGGAAACGCACAAAAATCGAAAGTACACGCACTAAAACATCCATTTAACCTTTATTACAGTATAATGGGTAGAGAATTCGCATATGGTTCGAAAGACCCGGGTTCAATCCTAGGTTGTGTTATATCAACGATTGTAAAAATGGTATTTAATACACCCTTGCTTAACACTCAACAATATAAGGTACGTATCAAGGGTAAAGTGGAGCAATCCAGTAAAAGGAGTAGCGCCCTCCCCGACACCTCGGTGTAGTAGCTATTGAAAAGCGATCATTCTGGTCGCCCTCGACTAGGGTCGCCAACTTTACTTTTTTTCCTGTAAATATAAATATAGATTTTATTCTAAGTATAGATTAAATGTAAGTATTCATTGTGATTTTCAAATTTATTCTTAATGTCCCCAAACGAAGACATTATGTTGTATACTCATAAAGATATCAATAACAACCGTAATACAAGTTAATATACAAATACAGGCGGACTCTGTCGTTTCAGATACGAACGGGTTTATTAATTTCTGGCTTCGGTCCTTCGCGACACGAGGAAAGAGACACAATTCTTAAAAGCCTATGCTAACCATACTATGCTGATCCCCCACCACGCGCGGCGCATGTTGTGGTGCTTAAGATATCAATTCATCTCTGCCAGTCGAGATCCAGAAAATCTAATCCGATCAGATCTGATCAGATTCGAAAACACAACAGCTACCATGAACGACCTCAACTACTTTTTTTTTAAATTCTTAAATTCTCAAGACCATCTCTTCTGGGCATGACGTCATCCATACTCCAGCCCCATTTTCTGTCCGGGTGTTTATTATGACATAAGATGATTGTCGTATTTTTCCGCGCCGGCGTAAAACTGCACCATTTGACTATGCACCTGGACTAAGAGACCCGAGTACTTCAAAGCCTTTCCAAACTAAATAATGAAATATAATTAACGAAAAATGATTAATATAAAAAAATCATTACCTAAATTATATAACAATTGGATTATAATGTCTTAGGAAAAAATTCAACCCTACATATTCAAATATCAAAAGAGGTAGACTAAAAAACATGCTCGAGCAAGAGTGTTGAATGCAAAGGAGACTATTTTGAAGCAACTCATCGCTTACTTCAGTGTTCATTTCTGTCTGGGAAAATAAAGCTTCACTCTGTATCGTTTCAGTACTTACGTGGTGGATATGATTAATGATAGATAATCATTATCATCATCAAAGCGTACCAACAGTAGGTATTTATTTGGCTCTCACTCGCCACCCATCCCTATCGTCCGTCGCTCTTTGTAGGTTCTCTAGACAGCATCCAGTGTCTGCACTAATGTTTTTGATTGTCATCCAACACTGGTGTGTCCATGTTAAAGATTCCATTGGAGAAGGACGCTAATGAGTTCGTCCTTACTTCACAAGAATACCCCAGTATGTTTTCTTTGACTTACTTGGATGATTTGTGTGATGGTAAGTAAGTGGCCATACAGCTGCTTTTTTGTAGAGTGCTGTTTCCAGGATTTATTCAAAACAACACCTAATATCTTTGTATAGTTCCCATCAATTCTTTTTTTTTAATGGCATATCAACCTTTGAAGGTTATTTAATGGCAAAGCTATTATCTGAGAAGAACAATAGTGGTACTATTTAACCCATAGCTGGGAGGATAAGGGGGTTCATACTTTTCCCAAGGGTATTTGCCCGAAAGTGAATGTAATAGCGCGACTGGAGTACGAACTCGCGTACTACGATTCCACAGTCAATTGCTTTAACCATTATACCACGAGGACACCCCCAGTTCGCATCAAGCTTTTTCTCAAATCATTTCGTTAAGACCGAAATGGATTCATTCATACAGCTTGGAAGAATTCACGTTTTCTTTTAATAAAAAGATCAGATTTCTATAAGGTCGTTAACCAGTCAATAGCAGACTATGCTTTGCTAATGCGTTTATAAACATTACTTTCAGTAGATGAGATATTTCTACCAAGTACTGACACTCTACTGCGTAGAAAAATTCTCATTTTATTTCATCAGCGATTAGATTTCCATACGAGCGTTTGACTGACAATAGCAGTTCATGCTTTACCAATGCCTAATTTGACAACGCTTTCAATTGATGAGATTTTGCTACCGAGGTATATGACTTGGTTTACTAATTTCATACATAAATAGATACAAATTCATAAGAGACGTTCTTCGGTGGACTCCAGCACATGGACGTGCCAATGTTGGTCAATCCGAAAGAACTTATTGACATCAGCTCTGTGCAGACAAAAGAAGTCGTTTGGAAGACCTGCCGGGAGCGATTGATGATAGGGAAGGATGGGAAATCTGTGCTATCAGCGCTATTTAATGAGATAGACATTGGAAGTCTTATCCAATAAAAACAAGTCATGCCGTACGTGTCTTTGTTATAATAAACGCATTATCAATAACTTGTGTCGTTCTATTAATCTTCCTTCACACCAATTAATTAGGTTCAGAAAATGATTTATCAATCACGCGGCGTCAACGGGGCAGATTTCTACCTGATGACCCGATGAACGTGTCTCGTTTAATATTCCGAACATTTGTTGCGAAGATACGTCTGGCAATTGTGGTCACGCCGGTTTTGAATATGAAGCGGGATTAACAGTAGTCAGTGACAAAAAGACAACACATAACTTCCCCTCTTGACACGCCAAGATTAACGCTAACTAATCGCAGTCAATCTGCCTGTCTGCTATCACAATCTATCCGTCTGCTATCCCATTCTGCTCCAATTAATCTGTCCTGTTTCGTTAGAAACCCCACCGTGTCTGGAGTAAAGTTCGGAATCTGTTCTCACTTTGTCGTATTCTTTTGTTTGGATCGGACAAGGGAGAATTTTTTAAAAATTTGGTTAGGTAGGCCCTGGGGATTCTAAACCAGCGGCAGCACTTCCACCCTCTGCAGTAATAAGACGAAAATATAGAATATTTCCAGGAAGATTCAACCTCCACTGCCATACAACCAACATCAGTATCAGATATTGTGGGATCATATGACACTGGAGGTGTTACTTTCAGAACAGCTTTCTCGCAGCCACGATATACCGACTCACCGTCACAAGCAAAAATGCACTTATAGTGCTAGTAACTATGTTGAGAAAATAGTAAATTCTAGCTAAACCAGTTATGTGGTTTTAAATATTTTAATTCAAACCCATAATTTATACACAATTATATGGTTTCAGTAACCATTCCTATTTCATAAAAACAATTTATATCCCCATGTATGGTTCTAAACATTCCTATCTAATACAAATATAGCCCAGTCGGCTGGGGCTGTAGAATACATCGACTGCAACTCTGCAGAGGGATAGGACACCCCCAACGAATGTCCAGGTTATGACACTGAAGAATCTGATAGAGAGGCTCCAGTAATGTTGGAGCTTTGGGGAATACGGAGGACACCTTCATTGCCATTGCTCCCAGGTTCATCAGGGCTGGAGTGGCAGCACCTGATAGGGTCCTATCTATGGGTTAGAAAGAACTGTTTGACACTTAAATTGAGTGCAAACAAATGACTTATGCTAAATTGACTTACTTGAAATAGAACTGCTTGATCATTTAACTGTGTGTAAACAAATGACTAATGCTTAACTGAATTATTAGCAATACTTAGACCTATTTAACTTTCTTGACTTTCGTTTATAATATATATATATATATATATATATATATATATATATATATATATATATGAGTTGGCGACCGTAATCGAGGGCGACTAGAATGCTCCCTTTCCAATAGCTACGACAGCGAGGTGTAGGGGAGGGCGCTACTCCTTTTCCCTGGATTGCTCCACCTTACTCTAGATACGTACTTTATATTGCTGAGTGTTAAGCAAGGAGGCATCAAGTACCATTTTTTAAAAGTCTTTGGTATGACACGACCTGGGATTGAAACCAGGTCTCCCGGACCACTCGCGAACACTATATCATATATATTTAATATACATTTATAAATCGGATATGTCATTAAATAACCTACACTGAGTGATATGCCATACAACCTAACCAAACCAAACTAACGCAAATAATTTTTTGTGATGGGAGGGAATCTGCACTAACGTGTGGGATTCCAGCATCTTAGTAAAAGATTTCGAACTCCAGCCGTGACATTACATTCACTCTCGGACTTAGGAAAATTAAGATCCCTTTTCCCCTCCAGCTATGGTTTAAATTGTACAACTCCTATTCTTCTACAAGGGTAGCTTTGGCATAAAATATCCTACAAGGTTGATATGCCATTAATCACAGAAACCAAACGACTCCAAACAAATATTTGTTTCTATTTTCAAGCAAATCTATTTGACCAATTAATCAGACCATAATCGGTACCACTGCGCTGGGTCAAAGTGAATCTGGGATTAAAAGTAGCAAGTTGGTGAGTCCAAATCCTCAGAACTGAATCCTCACCACTCGATACAGTTTTGGTACAAGCATATGCATTTCACATGTACGACAAAATTCACACACAGTTCAAAGTTTTGAATGAGAAAACAGCAATTATTGAGAAATCATTTATAAATTTTGCTGCCAACTTTTAACCATGTTGATGAAAAAGACATTCTTCTTTCGCATCGCTGGAATCCTCTCCAGAATCTCCTTTTGTGATATGGCTTCGATGCCGAGATGGCAGATAACTGCCCCTCTTATGATAAAATCATTTGTTTATCACAATTTTCCAATGGATATGCATATCTATCATTGTATCTAAGGGTATTTTTTGCTCTCTCTTTCTCTCTCTCTCTCTCTCCTACGTTGGCCATACATTTGGGCATTATTTGTCTCTGCCTCCTACCAGACAGGACTTGACACAAGGTCAATGACCTGAAGGTCGATTATAGTGAGGATTTAGGAGAGGGAAAGGTCGGGCACGAGCCGAGGCTCGAGCCCTGCTGGACTATGCTGGTCATCGGCCCACTTAGTGCAATGGGGGTCTGATGAACCTTGCTGGACTTGGACCCAAATCTGGGTCCTGGCACACATGCCTGATTGTAGCATAAACTGGACAGCAATGTCCAGTTCTATACAAGAGGGAAAAAGATGTCAATGATGCAGCTCGCGCTCCCGAAGGTTTCCCAGCCGAAGCCAGGAGCCTTACGGCTTCAAGTTTACCTTTGCTGGACAGAACCTGCAAGGGTCAAAACCAACAGCAAATTTGTACCGTCGCCCGGGGCGCGTTATTCATAAATCTGAGCAGTTGCAAGATTCTCCCGGTGACATTGCTCGCTCTGTCGGTTACGCTAAGAATATATTGGCAGTATCATGTGCAAAGTGGTAATAATCCCCACCAAAAATGGTTTTCCTGGATATGACACTAAACTGGGTCTGATCGTAATGCTCTTATGCTAGAGATCTGCTAAAACCCCTAATTCACAATGACCCAAAATAATAATACCTGTTGGGGCCCCGTTTATTGATTAAATAGATCTGTTAAAACGTATTTGTATTCAATAGGTATATGTGCAAAAAAAAGCTTCTTAAGAAACAACAACACAAAAATGCGAGTATAAACGTGCAATGAAGGTGATTCCCTAACCTCCAGAATCAATCGATCGGGCCCATTGATATGATGTTTGGTTCTCACTACAACGTCAGCTTCAGTAGACACATTAGAGAGGAAACAGATCAAAGTAAATATCAACATTAATTAAGTGTACTCGGTTGGTTGGTTGGTTGGTTGGTTAATTTTAAGGTCATGTCAACTCTTGTTGAGCTATTTTATACGTGTTGTATATTGACCTACGACCCGGCTTGGCTGTCAAAATAGGAAATGCACCTGTCTAAATAACAGGTGAATCCGGTCGAGGAATAATCAGGATATTATAGCCTTGACCGTGGACAGGTTGAATGAGTGCAAAATTGTGACGCTCACAAGAAGAGGGTGTGCGTTGAACTATTATATAACTCGGTGAAGACAGGAAGTCAGTTAGTTTGGAGACCAGACCAGTTGGAGAAAAGTTACGGTAGAGAAAACCAGCACCCAGAGAGATTGGGTCCCAGGCCCCCAGTTGAGCAGCCCAGGAGAACGAGAAAGAAACGCCGATGGCCATAAGAATGGGGGTCAATATGTTGCAGTTCTGTTCGGTCTCCAGCTCCCTCTCACACACAACCCTTTCAAATAAAGTGAGAGGTATATTTTTCTAAGAACTGTGTCGATCGTCTTTATTGTGTCGTCGTTATGATTCTGCATGTAGATGTATATGTATTATGTGTTTGTATAGTTGGTCATGGTTGTGACTACACGACATACGGCTATCCGTTCAATAAGGAAGATTTCAATTAAATGCAGAACAAAAATGATGTTTTATTGTAATTTCATAGTCATTGACACGTACCTCATATTTAGATGCAATAGCAATGTTTAAAAAACAAATGTTTAAAATTTCAGAAACATTTTAACCTAATAAACAAGTCATAATTTATTGAAAAGCAATGTTTTAAGAGGCAATATATAAACAAAATTAATCATTTTAAACAACTAAGCACTCGATAATTCGCTATTATATCAATGTTTTTAGTCACAATATATTAATAAATTTACAATCCTTTTACTATGTTGTAATATCAATATTTTAAGAACCAATGTATTAATAAAGTTCAGTCATTAACTATACATATGTTTTAGCATTATCAAGAATCAATATATTGATAAAATTTAGAATCATTTTAAATATCTTAAACAGATGGACCAAAACATAGATTAGGGTGGACCTGGCAGTAATGTTAATACTCTTTAGTAATTGCACAGTCGTCAAACCTGGATAAACAGAACGCACTTCATTTGGGTACCTTATATCAGACAATACTTAACTGCAACACCTGACACAAATATTTGATCACTGTATTTAAAGGATGTTTTCCAAACTTTTCTTTTACATCGTGACAAATAAAAAAAATCACAGATATGACACAGAACAATTGCCAGAGTTTCATTAATTATTGTTTTAGTTGGTTGGTTGGTTGGTTTGGTTTTATGGAATATCAACCTTTGTAGGTTATTTAATGCCAAATCCATTTTTATACAAATAAACAGTTCTATTTCAAATAATTTATTTAGGCATAAGTACACAGTTCAATTGTCAAAAACATTTCTATTCCAAGCTATTCAGTTAAGTCAAACAGTTCTAATTAAAATCATTCTGTTTAGCATAAGTATAGTTTTTGTTTACATACAGTTAAATGTCAAAACAGTTCTATTTCAAGCAATTCATTTATTATTGTAATGGCATAATCTTTTAGGAGCGCGGAAAATAGCAAATATATAGATATACAAATAAATAGATATATAGATAATAAGCTAGATAAATTTTATTTGAATCAAGAGTATTTTTCACATACACATACACACACACACACATATACACTCATACACATACACACACTTACAATCTCATACACACACGCTCTCACACTCACACACTCATACAGACACATTCATACACACATACTCACATACACACACACAAACTCAGACATATTCACACACTCACGCACATATTCACATACAAACACTCACTCTTTCTCTCTCACACACACTCACACAATAGTCAGTCACACACACACTGACACACATACACATTGACATGCCCACACACTTACACATACTAACACATACACGCCTATAATCACACATGCACACACTCACACATACTCACACACACACACACACACACTAAGACACACACACTTTTGAAAACTCTATTCAAATTCAGAGTCATTGTACATGAAAATAGAAGAAATATTCAACTTAAAATAATAAGTGAACAATCTTATGCATTGTGAAACAAGATTCCTGTTTTAGAAGAGTTACTGGATGAAACTGGGTTACTTCGTTTTAACAAGTGAGATCCTTTTTAAGCAGGTATTTACCCAACCGCTCGGAAACGGACAGGA
Organism: Sepioteuthis lessoniana; assembly: GCA_963585895.1. NCBI lineage: Eukaryota > Metazoa > Mollusca > Cephalopoda > Myopsida > Loliginidae > Sepioteuthis > Sepioteuthis lessoniana. Next base: position 88,910,801 of record OY757914.1, on the reverse strand, counting down.
TGTGCCCCAAGATCAATCTTTAAGCAGAGTACAGCTGATTTGGATAAAGAAATTTCCTTATCCTAAAGTAGTTGCCTTATAAAGGCTAAAGAACTCAATCTGTCCTACTATTAACCCATAGCTGGAAGGAGAACAGATGACTTCATATTTTTCCAAGAGCTTTAGAGCAAAGCGAAACCCAAACAGCATCGTCTGGGTTTGAACTCGGGTTACCAATTCCATTTCCTGCGACGATAACCATTACGGTAATGAATTTTTTGCAGCACAATGACAGTTCGTGTAAAAATTCTCATAGACACAAAACAGATCTTTTTGCGCCATAGACACAAAACAGATCTTTTTGCGCCATAGTACAATTACTACCAATCCAGGCCAGAGTGGACATCGGATTAATGGCACCCCAGAACTGGATTCTCTCCACCAGATGCAGTTTATTGTTAAACACAAAGCTTTATATAAATAGTTCTGTGTCCATGAATAAGTAGTTCTAAAACTCTGATAAAATGTTTATTTTATTCTAAACTAACGATACTGTGTTTTTATTCTTTTTAGTAGAACATAATACAATCATCATCATCATCATGTCGTGCCACCAACACGGATATAATACAATAAAAAAAGGATATTATTAGGAATTGTTTATTACAAAACTCTTAAGATTTAAAACTAGACGATCATATAGGTATTCTTTTGCAAGGTTTACATCAGTTTAATAAAGAGTCAAAAGGATGTATTAGTAAATAAAGCAAATTAGGTCACAAGTAAAACGTTTGTTTTTTTAATTAAAAAAAGGATATGACTGGATAAGAAATACTCTACGAGAAATTTGTTGGTTGGTTGATTTTGTTTTACAGCATATAAAACCTTTTAAGTTATTTAATGTCAAATCCTTTTTATGCGTATATATTAAATACATATGATTTGTAAACGGGTAGTTTGTAGGTATCGATTTTTAAACCGACCAGAGCTTATTTGTTTGCACAAAATTAAATGGTTTCAAGTAGTGCTATCTAACGCCAATAAACTTATTTGAACACAGTTAAATTGTTTTAGGGTTTGGTTTGGTTTGTTGGGTTTTATGGCATATCAACCTTTGTTGGTTATTTAACGCCAAATCCATTTTTATGTAAATAATCTGTTCTATTTAAAACAATTCAGTTTAGCATAAGTACACAGTTTAATTGTCAAAAACATTTACATTTCAAACTATTCAAGCAGTTATATGTAACAATTCAGTTAAGTGTAAATACAGTTTTAATGTCGAAAAACAGTTCCATTTCAAATAATTCAGTTAAGCATAAGCTCGCAGTTTAAATGTAAGTACGGTTTAATTGTTAAAAACATTTCTATTTCAAGCTATTCAGTTTACTCAAACAATTCATTTTAGCATAAGCATGTTGTTAGTTCTATTTAACCCATTGATAGGGCCCTTATCAGGTTCTACCACTCCGGGCCAGAGTGGACTTGGGAGCGATGGCAATGAAGGGGTACTCCGCTTTCCCCAAAGCTCCAGTACTGCTGGAACCTTACCATCAGATTTTTTAGTGTCATATCCAGGACACTCGTTGGGGAGGTCTTACCCCTCTGCAGAGGTGCAGTCAGTGTATTCTACTGCCCCAGCTGACCGGGCAAGTAAATTGTTTTAAGTATTGCTATCTAACACGAATAATTGATTAATTGCAATGCGTTGCTATGTAACACTAACAATTGATTAGTTAAATAGTTTCAAGTAGTGCTATCTAACACCAATAAACTTATTTGAACACAGTTAAATTGTTTTAAGTATTGCTAACGAACACTAATAATTGATTAATTAAATGCAATGCATTTTTATGTATCACTTGTAATTGATTAGATAAACGCTATGTATTGCGATGTCGGACAAATGTTTTAATTAAAAAGTTATTTGTTGGCACACAGCAAAATGATATCAAGTATAAAACTGATTAGGTTCGATTGCTTCGTTTAATGGCGTATCAACCTTTGTAGGTTATTTAATGCCAAAGCTATCCCTCGAAAAGAACAATAGTGGTATTATTTAACCCATAGCTGGGAGGATAAGATGGTTCATACTTTTCCTAAGGTTATTTGTCCAACAGTGAACATAATAGCGCGAATGGAGTTCGAACTCGCTTACTTCGATTCTGCAATCCATTGCTTTAATCATTACACCAAGAGGACACCCCTTAAACCGATTAGAGTTTTCTACTTGAGCCATGGATGGAACACGAACAGATATTACCACTCCGGGTTAGAGAGGACAAGGTTAAAACGACAATGAAGAGGTACACTGCATTCATCAAATCTCCAGCATTACTGAAGCCTGATTGTTTAGTATCATATCCAGGACACTCCTTGGAGGAGTCTTCCTTTCTGCAGAGATTCAGTCAGTGTATTCTGGACCAACTATCAAATGATATAGTATGGAGGTGCCCGTGGTGTAATGGTTATCGTCACGGGATGTGGACACGACGACCCGAGTTCAAATCCTGGACAAGTCTGATTGCATTTCACATAGCACTAATACCATTGGGAATGGTATGAATCCAAATATTGGGAAAGGTATGAATCCAAATATTCTCCTTCCAGCTATGGGTAAATAGTAGGGCAGGCTAGGTTCTTCAGCCTTGGTGAGGCAACTAGTCTAGGAGAAGGAAAACTCTGAATTCAAACCTGTTAAACTCCGCTTAAAAATTGACCTTGTGTCATATCCTGCCCGAGCGGAGGGGTTGGTAGACAGGATCAAATTATATAGTATTATATCCAGGACTGTCATTTGTGGACTCTTACTCCTCTGCAGAGATGCAGTCTGTGTATTTTAACTTGCACATGACGGACTCGGCAAAATTAAATGGGGATGATTTTTTGTTATTTCTTCCCCCTCTTCCGGTATTTTCCCATCAGTTTTAATTAACCTATATATATATAAATTGGTATACATACTTTTAGATATCTACATATTTATAATCCCGTTCAGAGCGTTTCAATACTTTAGAACTTCGTTAGGAATAATACTTGATAATATCTGTTTTCAGTGTGCTGTGTTCCACGAGAAAGAATCATCATCATACCGTGCCGCTAGCACGGATATCGCTGACTCTCTCTCGCCACTTTTCCCTATCGTTCATCGCCACTGGCAGGTCTTCAGGTCTACTTCCCGTATCCTCACATCCTCACATGTATGTTCGAGCTGGTCGTCCTGCTTTTGCTCGGCCATATGTGGGGGTCCATAGGAGTACATCACTTATGAGCTCGTCCCTGGTTTTCCAGTAGTGTCCTGCATGTCTGGTTCGTCTAACTTGGTTGGTTTTCGTGATGGGAGGCAAGTGGCCGTATAGTTGGTGTTTTGTGGGCTGTTGCCGCCAGGACTTGTTCAATATTGCTCGCAGCATTCTTGTGTAATTGCCGTCTAGCTTCTTCTCCAACCTTTTAGTTAGCGTCCAAGTAGTGCATTCATACAGCAGTATCGATACGACCGCTGCCTGGAAGAAACTGCGTTTCATTTTATCGGTCAGAATGCGGAGTATTAAAACAATTGTCCGTATTATGAGTATTTTTTGGTCATACTATATATATAAGTTGGCCGAGCGTTGTCGGGGACGACCCGAAGGCTCCCTTTTTAATAGCTACTACACCGAGGTATAGGAGTAAACGCAACTCCTTTCCCTGGATTGCTCCACTTATAGTTGATCTGCATCTTATAATGCTGAGTGTTAAGCAGGAGGGCATCAAGTAATAATTTTGAGTCTTTTGTATGACTCGACCTGGGATTGAACCCCGGTCTTCAGGGCCATGGGCGAACACTCTAACCATGATATATATATATAGCTTGGTTTGGTTTATATTTTTAAAGGCATATCGATCTCCATGTGTTTCTATGGAAAATAGTGGTACTACTATTTGACCAATCGCTGTTGGTTTAAAGAGTTCATACTTTACTCAAGGGTATGAGTCAAAAAGTAAGCGTCATCGCGTGATATGATAATTGCCGTCGTAGGAAATGAACTTGGTGACCCGGGATCAAATCCCGGATGAAACTGTTTGAATTTCAGCTTTTACTAATATTCTTGGAAAAGGTATGAATCTAACTATTTTCTTTCCACCTATGGGTAGATAGTAGGGTAGACTGTGCCGGTCTAGGAAAACTCCGAATTCAATCCTGTTAAACTCTGCTTAAAATTTACCTTGTGTAGTATCCCGCTCGGTTGGACGCTGGGTAAATTCACCCACTGATATATACATATATATATATATATATATATATATATATATATATATAAAGCGTGAGAATGAATGAATGATAGGAAGACAGACTTGCAGGATGGATATCAAGACAATGGGTTAAACATTAACTCGCTGGTGGGCGACGAAAAATGTAAAAAAAAAATGTAATGCATTCGAATCTTTTATGAAGAGATGACAGAAAAGAAAGATAACAAAAAGAATGCAATCAAAAAATTTTTTAAAATTCTTTTTCCTTTTCTGTATAAGACCAGCATCTGCGTGTATAGAATTTAGACAGTTAGGTTGGTTGTATTTTATGGCATATCACCACATATTGGTTATTTAATGACTCAATCTTTTATATAATTTGTAAACAAATAGCTTGATAGCAACATTTTAAAACGAGCTAGAGCTTTTTTGTTTGCACACAGTTAAATGGTTTCAACTATTTTATCTAATACTAATAGTTATGTTTGCATATAATCTAAAAGTTTTAAGCATTGTCATCTATTGCCCAGTCGACTAGGGCCGTAGAATACACCGACTGCAATCTGATGGTAAGGTTCCAGCAGTACAGAAGCTTTGGGGAATGCAGAGTGCCCTTTCATTGCAATCTATCCCAGGTCCACTCTGTCCCGGAGTGGTAGCACCTGATAGGGTCCTATCTATGAGCAAATAGAATTAAACTGCGTACTTATGTTAAACTGACTTTCTTGAAATAGAACTGTTTTGATATTTAAACTGCGTACTAACGCTAAACTGAATTGTTTTGAAAAGAACTATTTTTAATATTGAAATTGTACTTACGCTAAACTGAATTGTTCAAAATAGAACTGTACTGACATTTAACTGGGTAAACAAAAACTTTACTTATATTATACTGAATTGTTTAATTAGAACTGTTTAACTAAACAAAATAGCTTGAAATAGATGTGTTTTTGACAATTGGACGGTGTACTTAGACTTAACTGAATTGTTTGAAAAATAACTGTTTGTTTGCATAGAAATGGATTTGGCATTAAATAACCTACAACGGTTGATATACCATAAAATCCTAAAAGCCAACCAACCAACCAAACCATTGCTATCTCATGCTAATTATTTTGTTTTATATTAATCATTTGGCTGCAAACAGTAAACTATTTATCCAGTATCGTAAATGATAAACAGTTCTATCTGACACATATTCCGTCGTAGGAATACTACTCATCAAAAGAAAGGCGGGTTCTACAGCCCCAACCGCAATCAATGTTAAAAGGAATTGTTAAAATTTTGAAGGTTTGGTTTGGATATTTGATTTAATGGCTTATCAAACCCTATATATTTCTGATCCTCATGTTTTGTAGGCGAATAGTTTGTGGGTAGATGTATTTGTTTATCAAGTAATAATTTGGACACGATGAAAAGTAAATTGATGATTTTTACTTCATAGCCATATTCTTTGTAAATTGTCTTGTTTTGTTAGTTATATCATTAAATTATAAGATAGATAGATAGATAGATAGATAGATTGCTTTGAGAAAGATGATTTCGATTTCAAAATTTTCGGTTTCGTTGGTTTGGTTCGTTTGTGTTTTATGGAATATCAATGTATGTGCTTTATTTATTTCCTTTGAAGCCACTCTACTGCAATCTACCTATTACGCTATGAGACTTACTCATTGATCCATTGATATTTCCCCGTCGGTTGGTCGAACGATAAAGTTGTCGTCCTAAAGTAAACAACACTGCAGCTTTATTTTAAAACTTTTATTGAAAAAATCAATTTAGGTAACTTGATTATGTAGTAGAGCTGACATCTATTCAATGTAGCCGCCTTCAGCCTCAATCACCACCTCGAAACGGATCCGGAACTGGGAGAATGCCTTTTCCAAAAGTGCCGGGGGGAACTCGGTGAATACGCGGCGGATGGCGGTGATCAGGCTTGATTTGGTGTTGTGGGAGGTCATGTTGGTGATGTTCTCGACGTATGATCAAACGAAGTAGTCCAGCGGGTTCAGGTCGGAGGAGGAGAGGGGCCAGTGAGAGAAGGGTACAAAGTCGTAGCACTCCTTCTGTAGCTAAGCCTGGGTCTGTTTGGACTTGTAGGCCGGCACGGAGTCCTGCTGCAACAGCCAGGTTCTGCCACCGGCAACCTTATTGCACCAGGGGATCACCACACTCTTCGGCACATCCAGATAGACTTTGGAGTTGACTTTCAAGCCGACTTCGAAGATGTGCGGTGGCATGATGCGGCCCTCACTTGGGACCATACCAAAGACCATAACCGTAGTTTGAAACTTTGGTTTCATCAGCCTGGGCACGTCCTTGTTATTCGTGGCAATCCAGATTTGCATTTTGAGGGTGCTGGCAATGGTCCTGTTGTCATACGTTGGATTGGCAGAGAGCATGAGTTATACAGCGGCGCATCTCCGATCTCGCTAGTTGAAGATTGTGTCACTTTCAGACATTATAGAAGGCTCCTTGGGATTTGTACACAACTGACCAACTAGTAGATGGTCTGCAACAAAAAAAGAAAACGGGTTTTCATCGAATGGAAATGGAATCATGTCGTCTTATCTAGGGCGACAATTTTATCGTTCCCCCATCTCTCTCTCTCTCTTTATATAGATATATATATAAGTGAAAAGTTTGTTAACATTCCTCAAAGTTCTAAGACTGAAGCCTCTCCACCAAACGGTTTAGTGTCATACCCAGGACATTCATGGTGGAAATTATACTCTTCTGCAGAAATGCAGTCGGCATCTTCTACACACCCCAACCGTGCGAGAACGGAGTTATGATATAATCGACAACCGTAATCTTAGACTTTCTTTACTCCCAGATCCACTCTAACCCGGTGTGGCAGTACGGAGTGGGTCCCTTCTATGGTTCAAAGTTCAGTATCTTGCACAGTTCCCAGTCGATCACCTTTCCTACCCAGTTCTACCTAGTCGTGCTTAGTCTTGTACTCTATTGTGCTAGTTTTCTGTATTCGGTTAAAATGTGATTAACTGTTTCCTTTTTTCTTCGCATAACCTACATTTGCTATTCAGTTACGAATTATCGATTTTTGCTATAACATAATTGGTCCTTATGACGTTGTTTTGAGCTGCAAAAGGATTTCAGTTCCACTTTTGAAATTTCCCTTTTGTAGCTATGTCCATGACTTTTCGCGTGTCATCTCGCCAGTTTGACGTTTTAAATACCCACACAGTTGTTTTTCTTCCAATATGTTTTGTCGTTCTTGATAATTTTCTCTTTGAACCTGTTATCAATACTTTAAATATACGCCTTAATACATTTGGCGCAGGAGGGTGTCGTCAGTGATGTGTTTTGTTTGGTTAATTGAGGAGTTTCGGGTTTTCCAACTTCATACTACCCTCACCAAGCATACGCTATCAGGGATGATCAGTCTCTGATACGCCCGCCAGTTTACGCAAAAGTGGAAAGAAAAATTAGCTATTTATTTATTTAGACGATTATAGGCTGCTTCTCCACGCTTCTGATTGGTTGTTGCAAACAATCAGTCAAATGTGTGGCACTGTCTATTTTAGTAATCAGCGAGGACATTAGCACTTGTTTAACGTATGGATTGTTTGTAATGATTAACTTTCACGCTTGCTCTTCCTGACTAGTACGCAGCTCTCGCTGGCCCAGGATGTCTGGTTGTGGTTATTGGCTGCCGTAATTAGTCTGTCTTTGTTCTTTTTAATGTAATCTTTGAGTCCTTATATTGATGCATCCACGCAGTCCTCTTCTTCCTTCTTTACCTGATACTTATAGTCTGTTTTCCCCCTTGGATGTAAAGCCTTATGCATCGTGTTTAACTTTCTAGTCATTTGGTCCATTTGTCAAAGTTCCTTCCTTGTTCTTTTTAAGAATAGTCCTGAGTATCATAAAAGGAAAACTGCTCAGATGTCTATTTCTTTGATGAGAATTCTGCTGCCAAGCTTGTTTAATGGAAGCTTTTTCGTTCTTCTGAGGTATTCTTTTGTTATTTTTCTTTCAGCTCCGCTTGTTTGATAGTGTCTGCTTCCAGTATTTCCAAGTACTTTTAATTTTCCTTCTCTCCAAGCGTTTTAATGTTTTCTTTATTTAGCTATTCTATTCCTTTCACTGTTTCTATTTGCCCACATTTTATTATAAGTATGACACATAAAAATAATAATGATAATAATCCTTAGCAAAGGATTGAACAGTTCTATTTGACTCGAAAAGGTACTACCACTCCAAGTCAGAGTGGACCTGAGAGTAATTGCAATAAAGGAATAATCTACGTTCTCAAAACCCTAGGACTGGAGCCTGACAATCAGATGAACTTTATTTTCCTACTCCGGTGCAGTCGGTGTATTCTACAGCCCAAGCTGACAGGGCGAAAATATCCTTTGAGCAGAAGTAAAAGTTTTATGATTGCCGTATTTGATGGCATACAAGATGCCCGGGTGTATAAGATGTATCCCTATTTCAGCAGTGCAAATCACGAAAAAAAAAACAAAGTGCTAATACCAAACGTGATGAAATTAATACAATGGACATTATCAATGATAACACTTTTAATCTGCATAATAGCCTTTTAAATAATGACAATTGATATAAGAAAGTTACTCTAAAGTCTAAGCTAATAGTTGCCAGGTAGCTAATTTTGGCCTAATATTGTAAATTTTAAATCTACATACAGCATATAAGATGTAGGGAAATTTTAAAAGATATTTTTAATAAAAGAAAGTGTTCCTTATATGCCGTCAAATAGGGTATTTATTTATCACAATAATTATTTATAAGCATAATTATTTATTTCCATAATTATAAGACGCAGGGGAATTTTAAAATATGTTTTTTTTTTGGTTTGGTTTCATGGCATATCAACCTTTTGAGGTTATTTAATCCCAAAGCCATTCTCTTGGAAGAACAGTAGTGGTGCTATTTAACCCATAGTTGGGAGGATAAGGAGATTCATACCTTTCTTTGGAGTATTTACCTGAAAGTGAAAGTAATTGCACGTCTGGAGTACAAACTCGCTTACTACGATTCCTCAGTCCATCGCTTTAACCATTACATCACAAGGACAACCCCAGATATTTTTTCAAAAATAAAGTGCGCCATATATGTTGTCAAATACGGTAAATACATCTAACTTTAACTACGTTTCCCTGTTCTTTTATAGAAAACCATTACAGAAAAGCATTCCAAAAGCCTGATACCCACTCCTTTATTTCCTTTTGCAGGTACCATCTCGTTTGGATGGATAGCGTCAACTTAACGTCTACAGATAAAATTTTGCCCCCAAAGTTCAAGCTTTTTGTCTCCTGATAATAATGGATTATCTTATCAAATGGTTCAATGCAAACGCTAGAACAGCTCTTAAATGACTAGCATTTAGAAATTGAGAGATATTACGAGATCGGCCTGTTCGTGCATATATATATAGAGAGAGAGAGCGATTGAGGAGGACGTAAGAGATAGAGACAAATGAAAGACGTAGAGAGATACAGGTTTCGTGGCTGGTTATCCACAGATAATGAGTAAAAGATTGAAGAGCAGGGAACGGGTGGAAAGGTGTGAAAATTGGGATGCATTAAAATTCCATATGGAGAGGTGGAGTAAAGAAAAGATAAAGGAGAGAATGCCGTTGAAAATAGTTGAGCATTCCTTGTTTCTTTTTCAGAAAGGAAATTGTTCTATGTTTATAAAAGAGATTTTGTTTTAAATTCATGGACAACAAAAATAGGAAATGATAAAAGAGAAAATGTGAAGATAGATCCGAAGTGTGAAAGAACAGAGGTTGGAACTAATGAATAATCTTTCTTGTCAACACCGTTAGAAGTTCTACGGATCCAGCCAATCTCGCTTACTAGTGTTTGTTTGGCGTGCAATATCCTTAGATATTACGTAGCTCTCGAAGAGGGTTTTTCCTTGTTTTTTGGTTTGGTTTGGTTTGTTTTGTTTGGTTTTATGGCATATCAACCTTTGTAGGTTATTTAACGCCAAATACATTTTATGTGAATAATCTGTTCTATTGAAAACAGTTCAGTTTAGCATAAGTACACAGTTTAATTGTCAAAAACATTTTCATTTCAAACTATTTAAGCAGTTATATGTAATAATTCAGTTAAGTGTAAATACAGTTTTAATGTCGAAAAACAGTTCTATTTGAAATAATTCAGTTAAGCATAAGCACACAGTTTAAGTGTAAGTACGGTTTAATTGTCAAAAACGTTTCTATTTCAAGCTATTCGGTATACTTAATTCATTTTAGCATAAGTATGCTGTTAGTTCTATTTAACCCATAGATAGGGCCCTATCAGGTGCTACCACTCCGGGCCAGAGAGCACCTGGGAGCGATGGCAATGAAGGGGTACTCCGCATTCTCCAAAGCTCCAGCATCACTGGAGCCTTACCATCAGATTGTTTAGTGTCATATCCAGGACACTCGTTCGGGGGTGGAGGTCTTACCCCTTTGCAGAGGTGCAGTCAGTGTATTCTACAGCCCCAGCTGATTGGGCAATTGTTTTTTTTTTGCGGGGGGGGTAAATTGTCTCCTATTTTATATTCATTACATTGCCTACTCGCACAGCTACATATTCTGTCTGATAGCTGCCAAGTTTTCAGGGTTTAGAAAACGCTAACTATATCCCCTGCAGATGGTTTATAACCAACCCCGTCAAAAAAGAATAGATATCCTGGATATGATACGGAGCTGTTGTGCCTGGATTACGCTTCAATGCAGTTACTTCCCGGCCCACTTTGGCCCCGGCCGATCCGAACAATTTGGATCCGATGGGTAAAACAGATTAGTTCAAAAATTATTTGTATTGGATAATATACATGAAGCCATTTAACACTATGAAAACCAATGATCATTATTCAATATAATTATTGATATTTGGAAAATTGAGAACTTAAGGCTTATTATTAGTTACTTTACCCGCGCCATTGGCCTAATGAGGGGAGTGTTCGCAAATGGGCAGGAGACCCGGGTTTAATCCCAGCTTGAGTCATACCAAAGACTTTAAAAATACTAATTGATGCCGCCTTGCTTAACACTCAGCATTATAAGGTAAGGATCAAGGGTAAAGTGTACCAATCCAGGGAATGGAGTAGCGCCCTCCCCTACACCTGGGTGTGGTAGCTATTGAAAAGAGAGCCTTCGGGTCACCCTCGACTAAGGTCACATACTTTACATAGTACTTAGTTACTTGAAGCAATGAAACTGTGTTCAAATTATTCATATTAGATAAGAATACATGAAACTATATAATTATGAACTAACAAATGAGTATTATTAAATACTATAAGTAAGTTGGCAACCCGAGTCGAGAGCGACTCGAGGGTTTCTTTTTCAATAGCTACTACACCAAGGTGTAGGAGAGGGCACTATTCCTTTCCCTGGATTGCTCCACTTTACCCTTCATGTGTACCGTAAAATGCAGTGTTGAGCAAGGAGGCATATAGTACCGTTTTCTGAATCTTTTGTATGACTCAACCTGGGTTTGAACCCCGATCTTCCGGACCACTGAAGAACATTGCCCAGTCGTACCCCTTCATTGCCGGAGTGGTAGCACCTGATAAGGGTCCTATCTATGGGTTAAATAGAACAAAACCGTGCTTCTTTCACTCTACTGATTTTTGCATTTAAACTGCGTATTTATGCTAAACTGAATTGTTTAAAATAGAACTGTTTTGACATTGGAACTGCATACGAGTGCTGAACTGAATTGCTCGAAATAGAACTGTTTTTGACATCTAAACTGTGTACTTATGCTGAACTGAATTATCTGAAATAAAACTCTCTGACATTTAAATCTGTGTATTGCCCAGTCATCTAGGGCTGTAGAATACACTGATTGCACCTCTGCAGAAGGGTAAGACCCCCCCCCCCGAACGAGTGTCCTGGATATGACACAAAACAATCTGATGGTGAGGTGCCAGCAATGCTGGAGCTTTGGGGAATGCAGAGTACCCCTTGATTACCATCGCTCCCAGGTCCACTCTGGCCCGGAGTGGTAGCACCTGATAGGGCCCTATCTATGGGTTAAATAGAACTAACAGCATACTTATGCTAAAATGAATTGAGTAAACTGAATAGCTTAAAATAGAAACGTTTTTGACAATTAAACCGTACTTACGCTTAAACTGCGTGCTTATGCTTAACTGAATTATTTCAAATAGAACTGTTTTTCGACATTAAAACTGTATTTACACTTAACTGAATTATTACATATAACTGCTTTAATAGTTTAAAATGGAAATGTTTTTGACAATTAAACTGTGTACTTATGCTAAACTGAACTGTTTTCAGTAGAACAGATTATTTACATAAAAATGGATTTGGTGTTAAATAACCAACAAAGGTTGATATGTCATAAAACCAAACAAACCAAACCAAACTGAAAAACACTATTAGTATTAGATAAGAAGCACAGTGGACGGAACTTAGAATATGCTGACTGAATGTTCTAGATAGGAGTAACACTTCCCAGAAAAAGGGACGTTCATAGAATTCAATTGCATAGGGTGGTGAAGGTTTGTTGTATACCAAATGAAGGAATGACAACTCTTATTTATAAAACAAAATCTCTATTCTTTATAGTCACGAAAGGGTCGAAATGCTAGCATGCTAGAGAGAGAGAAAGAGAGAGAGAGAGAGAGAGAGAGAGAGAGAGAGAGAGAGAGTCGCTCTGCTATTCTTGACACCAGGTTGAGACAGACATATTCATATTTACACCACGTGGTGAGAGATCTATCTTTAGAGCTCCACTTCGTACTTCTTTGACGGGGCTGATGAGGGCCACCTCTATACATGGCGCGACTGGCTCAAGGCGGCTTCTGTTCTGACAGCCCCTTTCTCCTGACTGACCGCATGTCCTCTGGTGTTTGAAACTTTCGTTATTATATATTTTCTGGGCGCCCACACATTTCCTTCCGGCTAATTCTAGTGTTTCATTTCTGCTGTCTCTTCTTTACACTTGTGGCATATCCTACTAACGAAATCTCTAAGTGACGGGTCAATACATAACAGATCCAGTCCTATGAATTTGGCAAGTTTGAAATTTGCCACTATTGTCATTAATCCAAGGTCCCCTCTAATCTGTTAGTGGTTAATCTGTGGTTCAAATAGATCTGTTTAAAAATTATCAGTATTAGATTGAAATATTTGATGCAATATACATGGAAATTATATGTATTAAGAATAGTTACTTGACGCTATAATTGTTTAGTCGGAATTATTATTGGTTACTAGACACCATATTATCAAATAGAAATAATTGCTTGATATCATATGATAATGTATAGATTTTTAGTTTTACATTTCAAAAATACTTGAAACCATACTGTTGTGTGCAAATTATTTGTATTAGATAAAAATACTTGATAATATATAACTGTTGGTCAAAAAAAAACTCTTTAGAAAACATACAAAAAATGCAAATATAAACGTACAATAAACGCAATTCCCAAACCTCTTAGCATAAAGTAACTCTTGAAGAACTGCCTCGCAATTAAAATCAATCGATCAATCAATCTGATAGATTCTTTTTGTTCAAAAAGAATTAACTCAGTTCCCTTACATGAATAGGATGATCATTGTTAATTCATATGTCCCAAATTCTTTTCTTTCTTCCTTTTTTGGTGGGGAGTCTCTCATTGATACTATTCCTTTACTTGACTGAAAAAGGCTTATCGCATAGTACAATGGTTACTAAACTATGCTACCAGAGCAGTTTTAGTGAGTCCAATTCTTCTGGTATTGAGCATAGTGGTTGAATCAATATTGCTGTATGCTTGCACCACTTGGACACTGACCAAGCGTATGGAGAGAAAGCTTCACGGCAATTGCACAAGAATGCTGCGAGATGTATTGAACAAGTCCGGAAGCAGCATCCCACAAAGCAGCAGCGGTACGAACACCTACCACCAATCTCGAAAACCATCCAAAATAACCGAGCAAGTCATGCGGGACACTGTTGAAGAAGTAAGGGCGAGGTCATAAGCGATGTACTCCTGTGGACCCCTTCACACGGACGAGCAAGGGCTGAGCGACCAGCTCTGCACGGTTAGAGTATGTAGCATGGAAGATCTGCCAAAAGCGATGGCTGATAGGGACGAAGGACAGGAGAGGGTCAGGGAAATCCGTGGCAGCGGGACGCCATGATGATAATGATTATGAAGGTAAATGACAATCTGAACGAACCCATTTAGTTTCGAGTATTGCTATCAAACACTTGTAATTTTACTTTAGAACGCGGCTGCTAGATTTGAAATTGATCTGGTTTAAGGAACACTTGTTGATCTTTACATAGGAACCCGGTAGTAGCCATGTTATGAAAGGCCTTCATATTTAATAATAATTATATTTTCCCGCCGATTCTTCCTCTAACCACTAGTAAAGTTCTTCTCTTTCGTTAATTACACTCCCACTTTTTCTTTCTCCCACTCTTTGAATGAATGCACTTGATTCGTCATTGTGTTTGTTATTTCCTTTAAGATTGCTCCAGTTGGAGCCGTTAGTACATAGGTTTCCTTGAAGATGGCTCCATCCAAGGCCGATCGTACGAGGTTTCCTTGAAGATGGCTTCAGCTGGGGCCGATAGTACAAGTTTTCCTTGAAGATGACTCCAGCTGTGGCCGATATTACTAGGGTTTCCTGGAAGATGGCTCCAGCCGAGGCCGATAGAACTAGATTTCCTTGAAGATGGCTCCAGCTGGGGCCGATAGTAGTAGAGAAAAAGATGGTGCCATTCTAAAGTCATGCTATCCAGATGTCAGGCGACTCATACGAAGAGTTGAATGGATCATGAAGTTGTGTAGCCATAAGGAATTAATATACATAAAGGAAGAATGACCAAAGCCCTTTGTATATAAATCTATAATTCTCACACTTCATTCTCGAAAAGGGTTAAAGCTCTTGTTGGTATATGAGAGACAGTGACAAGCAGAGACTGGGAGACGAAAGGAGACGAGGACAGACTGCTATAGTGACCCATAACTTCTTCTTATTTTCTCTTTGTTATCTTCAAGACCTTACGTCTTCTCTTCCGACGAGGCGTACTCAACCGGTCCTCGCTAGGGAGCCGCTTGCTTCCCTGCGGCTACGCTTCTCAATCTGCCGACTCGGCTGACCGCTGCAAGTTAAGTGTGACTCAAGATTGACACTCAGACTGGAACTCCTACTGTCTGTATCTCACGTAGGTATCTGCATATATCATTTCATAACACCCACACATTTCAGTTTAACCGCGTGATTACTTCCACTTATTTTCACACATGCGTCCTGTGCAGAAAATCACTTTTTTGACAGCCGAGTCAAGTCTCCCTAAGCAATAACTAAAAGCAAAAGCAAAAGTGAAGCGTCAGTCTTATTCAGACAGATATGTTTTAAAGAGACAATACTGCCTATATATATATATATATATATATATATATATATATATATATATATATATATATATTATAGTATATTTATCTGACTTCCTATCAAGTTAGATTTGACGTAGCATCATTTTACAGTGGCGAGTCATGCAGGAATCGAAACTCATACGCTATTACAAAAAATGCTATATATATATATATATATATATAATGTGTGTGTGTGTGTGTGTGAAAAGGAAATAATATATATTAAGGGGATGTAACATGCATCTAGAAATTATTTTTTGAACGTTATCTTACTTTTTAATTTTTTCTATTTCACTTGTTCATATTACCAATCCTCGACCGGTTTCTTCTGAAAACTTGTATTATTTCACCCATATACGCGTGCATGGTTGGCAAAATAGTCCTACAAATTGGTTGTGAGTTTGATCCTAACCAAGTGTCTTTTACGTTAGGCCTTGTGCCAAATCTAAAACCATGCTTCGTTTTAAGGAAACCTTGCACAGTTTACTGCTTGCCAAACTACGTACGCAGATCATTTCTAGCGAGTTCAATTCTCACTGAGTGCCGAATAGAACTGGCTTCCTACTAAACTAAGCTAACCTTAGTAAATGACAACAATTTATTGGCAAAGAAAGAAAAAAAAAATTAGTCAACTCATTACCACCTTGTAATGGTCAGTAAGCTAGTCTAACTAATCAGTGCGCCGTGCGTTCGATCCTCACTAGGTAACACATACTTGTGACCTTATGCCAAATCTCAGTCCTGCTTAGTGTAATGGTTAACGAGCTAAGCTTACAGATCATTGTCAGTGAGTTCGTTTCTGATAGGGTGCTTCATATCTCTTACCTTGTTCCAGGCTTTATAAATAACAGTACAGTAGACAATTTTAGGTTTATATGCCAGATTAAACAAAGCTTAGAAAAATTATGGTGAGAGGCTCACATGGTAAATGGTCAACGGGCTAGACTACCTCACCATTGTTCGTGAGTTTATTGTTAGTTGTCATACTTGTCACGCTCGTTTCTTTCTTAATCGCTCTCCTACACTTAAACTCTCTCTCTCTCTCTCTCTTTCCTTCTCTCTCTCTCTCTCTCTTTCAACTTATTTCATTTTTCCCTACTCTCACCATCTCTCTCTCAATCTGTCAATCTATCTATCTATCTATCAATCAATCTCTCTCTCTTTCTCTCTCTCTCTCTATCTATCTATCTATCTATTTTTCACCTTTCACTGTTTCATGGTCTCTTTTTCTATGCCCCTTTTGTCTCTACTTTTGCACGTGTTTCAGTCACTCTTCCCCACATCTATCTGTCTATCTATTTATCTATAGATAAAGATTGATATATATATCTTGAGCTTTCATTCTTTCTCTTCTTCTCTTTATCCTCTGGCTTTCAATATTTATATCTGTTTCTTTATCACTTTCATTTTCTATCTATCTATCTATCTATCTATCACTCTTTCTATATTTTTCCAAGATTTCACATCGGTCTTAGCTTGTTATCAGTAGCTGCTATTATTAACTTCTCATCCATTTAATTAGTGAACAGGATCATAACTGCTTAACTTCTACTTTCTTCCTCGATTCTTCGTTTGCAATTATTCAACATCGTCTAAATTTACAACAGCACATTTTTCAACATCCCTTGCATTACTGCTATCAACCTTTTTTCCCGCCCCCCTCTCTCTCTCTCTCTCTCTCTCTCTCTCTCTCTCTCTCTCTCTCTCTCCTCGAACTGTTGACTATACAGATTTAGTCAAATCAACTTAGCTCTGAAAAAAATTCTTACCACGTCTCTCCTTCCCACTTTCCCTGTTTAATTCATCAAAGTACTCTCTCTCTCTCTCTCTCTCTCTCTCTCTCACTTTCTTTGACTACCTCTTTCTTTCTCTTTTCGCCTTTCTTCTTTTTCTGCCATTTCTCACTCTTCCTAGTTCATCTTTGCTTTTAATCAACTCCTGCTACAATCTCTCTCTCTCTCTCTCTCTCTCTCTCTCTCTCTCTTTCTCTCTCATTTTTACTCTCACAGTAGGCTACTCTAAACTTCCCATCCCGCCTTTACGTATATTACCTTCTACTTCTTTTCCTCTTGACTTTAATTATCATTTCTTCTCCCTTGTTCTCATTGTAGTGTCATATCAACTTAGCTGTTGACTACATCCGATTGCTCTGACTCTCTCTCTCTCTCTCTCTCTCTCTCTCTCTCTCTCTCTCTCTCTCTCTCTCTCTCTCCCTTCACCTACCTTCTATTTTATTCTAAAACAAATCATGTAGAATTAACTTAGCCTACGAATGGGGAGGATAAGACTATATCATTTATCTCTTTATTTCTGTATCCATGAATTTTACCGAGCCCAGTTGGCTGGGGCTGCAGATTACACCGACTGCATCTCCTAGATATGACACTAAACAATCTGATGGTGGGGTTCCAGTAATGTTGGAGTTTTGGGGAATGCAGAGTACCCCTTCATTGCCATCGCTCCCAGGTCCATACTGGCCTGGAGTGGAAGCACCTGATAGACTCCGGTCTATGGGTTAAATAGAACTAAACTGCATACTTATGATAAACTGAAATGTTTGAAATGGAACTGTTTTTCACATTGAAACTGTTCTTATGCTTAACTGAATTGTTTGCAATAGGACTGTTTTGACATTTAACTGTGTATGGAAAAAAAAACTATACTGATAGTAAACTGAATTGTTTGAAATAAAACTGTTTTTATGAATAAAAATGGATTCAGCGTTAAATAACCTACAAATACCATAAAATCCAACCAACCAACCAACTAACCTTTCTTTCAACATATCTCTTATATCCCTCCATCTTTCTCTCCCTTTCACAATTATTACTGCTGCGCAGCATCTAAGATTATTCCCCACTTCACTTCCTTTCTTCGGCAAATCTTTTGCTTTCTTTCTGTTGCCTTCTTTCTTTCGTCTTCATTCTCTCTAACTCCTCTCTGTTCTTTGGACGAAAAAGCAAAGCTCGTCAAACAAATTTATCTTTGCCAGCTTTATTGCTAAGCTTGATATTCTCTTTTTCTATCTGTTTCTGTCTCTATATCTCTCTGTCTATTATTTTATTTCCAAGCTTCCACCCGCTATATTTTTCTTTCACATTTAATTCATTTCCACCTCCGTCTCTCTCTCTCACTCTTTCTCTCTCTCTCTCTCTTCCTCTCCCTCAATAAATATATATGTGTGTATATATATATATATATAGAGAGAGAGAGAGAGAAAGAGAGAGTGAGTGAGAGGGAGAAAAAGAAAGAGAGAAAAAGAAAGGGCTAGAACATTTCTCCCTTTTCTCTTTCAGGTTTTTTCTCATCTCTTCCTCTCAGTCTTTCATTACCTACTCTCTCTCTCTCTCTCTCTCTCTCTCTCTCTCTCTCTCTGCATGTCATCTTCGTCGCCTTCGATGTTATACGTTTGCCCTGCGTAATGCAATCCTTATTGAATCGCAACTATCGAAGCGATAAAAATACCTACAATTATGTCAAGATAACCAACGGAAAAGAAATACTTCAAAGAAAAATCAATATTTTCCGCAGTTATTTTTCCTCTGTTTTATTTCTTCTGATTTCTTTTGATTTTTTGTTATTTAATTTGATTTTTTTTTTTTTTTTTAGAGAAATCTAAATCCTCATTTTCTTCGTCTTCCAGCGACTACAACTACTACGGTTTACGATTTAGTTTGTTTCTAGAAATCAAGTAACAGAAATGTTCATCTTATCCCCTACATTTTGCAGAACACTTTTTTCGACCCCAACATCAGAGTCATCTGGTTAGTCTAAATTATTCCTTCAGTTCCCGTCAAGTCTCGTTTAGTTATAACTATTATCATTATATTATAGTAATAACACAGCACTTGCTTCTGGACATGAATTAAAAGCCGTTAATCGTCAATCCTGGCCGGATGATGAAAGAACTTGGCAATATATATATATATATATATATATATATATATATATATATATGGTCATCCGCAGACAGACTGTTTCGTCTTATCACAACTCTTCAGTCTGGCTAGACGCGTAGGACTCTTGAAGCTGGGATCGAAACCCGCCTAACTTTACGTTAGACTTAGTCTTATACCACTCGACCAACAAGTGAACCACGTCAACTCGGGAATTATAAGGCATTAAGCAGTTGCTTTCTTTTTTTTATATGTATACCTTACCGGATACCAGAGTGCTCAGTTCGTTTGATTAGCTTTACATTATGCGAGTGGCAGCCGTAAATTCCTTCGTTTATTCCTTGATGTTTCGGCTTTTTCTAACCATCACTCATAGAAACCCCACTCATTGATTACCAATCAATGTTAACAAACCATAAACGTTTTACGTATTTATATACACTTCAAATATACACACACACACACACACACACATATATATATATATATATATATATATATATAAGTAAACTTGACGACTGTAGTCAAGGGCGATAGCTACTACACCGAGGGGTAGGGGAAGGCGCTACTCCTTTGCCTGAATTGTTCCACTTAACCCTCAATACGTACCTTATAATCTTGAGTGTTAAGCATGGAGGTATCAAGTACCATTTTTAAAGTTTTTGGTATGACGCGACCTGGGATTGAACCCAGGTCACCCGGATCATTGGCGAACACTTTACCCACTGGGCCAATGAGCCGGTATACACGCACACACACACACACACACACACATATATATATATATGTGTGTGTGTGTGTGTGAAAGGTGAGTGGAATCGTGAATAAATCGAAACCCTGACAAAGGATTTAAAAATGATACCTCGACGTTTTTTCAGGAAGATGTCATCAGAATAACTAGTTGTTTTTTTTAAATCAGCATATGAGGAAAAAGATAATTAAGAATAAAAAGTGGGAGGTGTCATAAGAAGAAGAAACAGAAAAGAAAGAAAGGGAGATATGGAAATATATATCAGAGTGGTGGCAGCAGGAGTTGTTGCTGATGACTGAGATTGATATTTGGAACATCTGAACCATGGCTAAGTAGACTGGGGGATGCTTCAACCACTGTAAAGCGTATCGAATTTCATCAAAGACTTGACCCACAGAAATGGAATATCTCAATAAAAAAATGAAAATTCGTCCAGAAGAGGAATAAATGTGGTGGAAAATAAATGTCGTGGTTTTTTTATAAAAATATTTCCTATCCATTTTCAGTTTCAATATTATTCTCATGTAAAATAATGTCTGCCAAGTAGGGTGAAATCTGGCTGAAACCAGGGCGTTGTTTAATGATGTGTTTAGAAAAGGAGATGATTGCTGATTCTAACAGTCGACGAGATTTTTTGCAATGTGTTGGTTTATTTATTGAAAGTGTGTTTGAAATCTGACAAGTGGAAGAAAAAGGGTATTTCGGTCATCCTTTAATTTAATTGATCGCTTATGTTCGTAAATCCTTTTTTCTAGATTATATCAGATTTTGTCGATGTAATATTTGTCACAAGCCTTGTCGTATTTACCAAATCTACCATTTCTCCATATGATAAAAACAATCTTTATGTGTGTACATTTTAAAATATATATATATATATATATATATATGGGTGTGTATGAGGGTTTTCGTGTAAATTTATGTGTGTGCACACGTGTAGAGGAGGACTTTATCTTTAGTTGAATTATTTACCGACGTTGCATCGTCTGAATTTTATACAAATAAAATTCAGAAGATACAACATAACATATTTAAACGCCCTGATGATGGTTTAATATAAAAACCGAAACATTGAACGTGGGCAAATTATTCAAATTTAAGTAAAATTCATCGATTGAATACTTTGAGTTTTTTTTTTATCTTTTTATTTTTTATTTTTGTCCATTTGTATACCGGCGAATTCACTTTCATCTTCCTATATATATATATATATATATATATATAATTCAACAATATAAACACATTTTCAGTGACTTTGAAATTCAAATCCAGAGGGGATGATAATATTTAATTCTCGTAAATTAGAAAAAAAGAATTAATAGTCTCCCAGCAAAAAGAAAAGAATACAAGTTGTTTAACTGATTTTACTCAACCTTATTGCTTTATCTTACGTAGTCTTTTATTCTCTTGGCAAACAATTATATAGTTTCAAATAACTAATCTGAATATACATAATTCTTACATCGTTATATGGTGTCATGTATTGTATCTAATACTACTAAATTATCATCATCATCATGTCGTGCCACCAGCACAGATATCCCTGACCCTCTCTCTCGCCACTTCTCCCTATCATTCATCGCTTTTGGAAGGTCTTCAGGGTTACATCCCGTATCCTCATATACCTGCTGTATGTGTGTTCGAGCTGGTCGTCCTGCTTTTGCTTGGCCATATGTGGGGGTCCATTGGAGTACATCACTGATGAGTTCGTCCTTTCTTCTCCAGCAGTGTCCTGCGTGTCTGGTTCGTCTAACTTGTATAGTTTTCGTGATGAGAGGCAGGTGGCCGTATAGTTGGTGTCTTGTGAGGTGTTGTCGCCAGGACTTGTTCAATATTGCTCTCAACATTCTTTTTTAATTGCCGTCTAGTTTCTTCTTCAGCCGTTTAGTTAGCGTCCAAGTAGTGCATCCATATAGTAGTATCGATACAACCGCTGCCTGGAAGAAACTGCGTTTCATTTTATCGGTCATGTCTGATTTCCATATGATCGATAGCCTATCGATAGCTGTCCATGCTTTCGTTAGTCGTGTGTCGATGTCTTTTTCGGTTGATGAGACGCTACTTCCTCGGTAGGTGAATTCGTCTACTAGTTTCAGAGAGGCTCCCTCTAGTGTGGAGATGTCGCCTGTTTGGTTGTAACACATATATTCAGTTTTGTGTGCATTGACATGGAGGCCAATGCCTGCGGCGGCTCGTTCCAAACTATGCAGTAGTGTCTCGGCTTGGTTAGGCGTATTCGCCAGTAACGCTATGTCATCGGCGTAGTCGGCGTCGGTAATTGTTTTTGCGGGGTCATCTTCATTTCAAGTACTTCTATATAATAATGATAATTCCCTCACAATTATCGGGTTTCTAGTATTCCCCTCAAATGCAAACAATTATCAGACTATAATATAGTTTCAAGATTTGGTTTGGTTTGGTTTGGTTTTATGGCATATCATCTATTATAGATTATTTAATGCCAAATCCATTTTTATATATATAAACAGTTCAATTTGCAAGAATTCAGTTAAGCATAAATACAGTTTTTTTGTTTGCACACAGTTAAATATCGAAACAATTCTCTTTCAAACAATTCAGTTTTGCATAAGTACACAGTTAAACGTAAAATCAGTTCTATTTCAAGCAATTCAGTTTAGAATGAGTACACAATTTATTGCTTTTTGACCCATATGTAGGACCCTATCAGGTGCTACCATTTCGAGCCATAGTGGACATGAGAGCGATGGCGATGAAGTGGTCCTCTGCACTCCTCGATGCTCCAGCATTACAGGAACCTCACCATCAGATTGTTTTATGGCATATCCAAGACATTTGTTGAGCAGGGTCTTACCCCTCTGCAGAGATGCAGTCGGTGCATTCTGCAGCCTCAGTCAACTGGGCTCCGTGAAAGAAAGGGATACAGAAATAGTGAGATGAAGAATATTGCCTTACCCGCTCCATTCGTAGGCTAAGTTAATTTTACGTGATTTGTTTTAGAATAAAATAGAAGGTAGGTGAATATATGGTTTCAAGTATTTCTATCTTATACTGATATTAGATAATGATACAAGGGTCAGTCAAAAGGTTCTAAGTGTCCTCCAGAAAGAGTCGAAAAGTGAAACGTATCCTGGAAATCTCAGTCATTTTAGCTTGGGCTCTCGTGTCAGCATTCTTGGGATCCATCTTTCAGACAGCTTGCTCATTCCCAAGATCTCAGTTAAAATGTTAGGCTTGGGTTCTTCTTTCTGAGTGAGGTTTAGAACATTGTAGATCACCTTTTTTATTTATAGACAATTTAATGTTCCGGGGGTGTCCTCGTGGTGTAATGGTTAAAGCGATGGACTGCAGAATCGTAGCAAGCGAGTTCGTGCTCCAGTCGCGCTATTACGTTCACTTTCGGGCAAATACCCTTGGGAAAGGTATGAACCCCCTTATCCTCCCAGCTATGGGTTAAATAGTACCACTACTGGTCTTCTAGTAGAATGGCTTTGGCATTAAATAACCTAGGAAGGCTGATATGCCATTAAAACAAAGAAACCAAACCAATTTTATGTTCCCAAGTAAATTTTTATATTTAATAATAATCATTATTGCTTGCACAGTTTTATGGATTCAATTATTTCATATCCAATACTAGTAACTTTTAAACATATCTGTTTGACCCATAGATGAGAACCTTTCAGAATGGACTTTGAAGTAATGGTAATAAAAGGATGACTGCGCACTCCCTAAGAATCCAAAACTGGAGTTTCACCATTGGATACAGTTTAATGTTATATCTAGAACATTCTTTTTAGGCATCTAACTTTTCTACTATGGATATCGTCAGCATATTCTAGGCCCGTAACATCGATGGCCCAGTGGGTAGAGTGTTCGCCAGGGGTCCGGGAAACCTGGGTTCAATCCCAAGTCGCGTCATACTAAAGACTTTAAAAATGGTACTCGATACCGCCTTGCTTAACACTCAGCAATATAAGATACGTATCAAGGTGAAAGTGGAGCAATCCAGGGAAAGGAGTAGCGCCCTCTCTCTACACCTCGGTGTAGAAGCTATTGAAAAGGAAGCCTTCGGGTCAACCTCGACTAAAGGGAGACAACTTAATTCCAAAGCCATCCTTCTAATAGAGCATTAGTCGTGATATTTAAACCTTAACTTGGGGGTTAAGATGATTCAATACCTTTCAAAGGGGAATTAGTCCAAAAAGGGAACGTAATAGCACGACTGGGATTCTCTCTCCCCCATTGCAACGTTCTTGCAGAAAATTTAGTTCCTGCTGAGATAAATTGATGAATTGAAGAACATCGGAATGACAATTATAGTTGGAGCGCTTAGAACAACGCCGAATGATTTGGAGGTGTGTTATGAAATAGCCGAGGGATTTCGGTTCATGCCTTTGAGTCTAGTTAGGCTGAGAACCTTTTGGCTCAGCACATGGGTTAGTTAGGTGCAACATTGAAGCTGGCGTTAACGTGGGTGCGCGCGGGCGGATGGAGGTGTCACTCAGATATCATAATAGTCCGAAACGAACCGAGGTGACAGGGTGCGGCTGACGTCACGCACCCGAAGCGCGCGGAGGTTTGTGGGAGAATTTGAAAAGAGAGGCGGGTACTAGACGCCAAACAAGAAGGATCGACTTTTGGAGATCGCAGGCGCGAGGCGAACGTGCGCCCTATGGGGGCCACTCGAGTTGGGGGCCAAATGAATAAGACAGCATAGAAGATTGTGTCTCTCCTCCTTACGCCGAAACCTTTAACTCAAAGTTAATAAAAAGGTTTCGTACCTGAACAAGACGTCGTTACGTGTTTTCGAATTCCGAGATTCCTATGTTCTTTATATGTTCTATCGTTATGAACATTATATGTCCATTTCGCACATACCGTTAATTGTGAATGTGGTACAGGAGCTAAAAATCCAATAAAGAAGAATTATCTCGTTATGATACAGCAGTTTTACTGGGTTAATCGAACATGCAATCAAAAATATGATCATTATAATATTGATTACCATAAACACCTGAATTATTAATTTTTCCTTTTTTGTTTTTTTGCTTTTTTTATTCTTATTTTTTTAACACGATCAATTTGAAAGCGTGTAACATATCAATTAAAGTTGCTCAAAAAAAAAATAAAACATGCAAGAAAATAATGAATAAAGGCGCGCAGTGCAGACTCCCCATGGTGTTGTGGTTAAAGTGCAGGACTCCGACATTGTAGTAAGGAAGTTCAAACTTCAGTCGCGTTATGACGTTCACTTTCGGAATAATACACTTGGTAAAGGAATGAACCATCTTATCCCCCAACTATAGGTTTAATAGTAACACAGCTGTTTTTAAAAAATAGCTTGTGCATTAAATAATCTCCGATGTTTGATATGCCATTAAATAAAGAAATAGAAACAGAAAGAGAAAATGCCTGAGATTTAAAATGAAAAGGGAAGTAATGATAGAATATATATATATATATATATATATATATATATATATATATATATATATATATATATATATATATATATATATATATATATATATATATATATATATATATATATATATATATATATATATATATATATATATATATATATATATATATATATATATATATATATATATATATATATATATAAATAAAGACATTTTAATCAAAATGTCCCGCGTGTGTCCATGCATTTGACTGGTTGGAGGTGCCAGTGGTGTAGAGGGAAATGGACACGGCGACACGAGTTCAAATCCTGGACGCGGCTGGTTGCATTTCACATAGCACTAATACCCTTGGCAAAGGTATGAATCCAATTATTCTCCCTCCAGCTATGGGTAAATAGTAGAGCAGACTGATTTCTTTAGCCTTAATGAGGCAACTAGTCTAGGAGAAGGAAAACTCTGAATTCAAACCTGTAAAACTCCGCTTAAAAAATTGACCTTGTGTCATGGTAAATATGGCCTTGGTTTGGGTTGTGATTTAACCGACTAACCACCAAACTGATATATGACACGAGGCCGTTGTATTGTGGGTGCTGTGTGCGTGTTTATTTAAAAAAAAATGGCTGATATCTTTGACATTCCCTATACTAAGGTGCTTCAGGCGCTAATTTATCAACCCAGGTATTGCTTGGTGGGTGCGGAGAATGTTCTTATTAATCTTTATTTGCATATCAATCTTCGTAAGTTATTAAATGTCAAAACTATCCTAGTAGAAGAAAGGATGTGGTACTAATTAATCATAGCTGAGGGATAAGGAAGTTTGAACTCATTTAATAAGATGTCGTACTCTTGCACATAATGGCATATCAACCATCTTTGGTTATCTAATGCCAAATCCTCTTTATATATATATATATATATATATGTGTGTGTGTGTGTGTGTGTGTGTGTGATTAGTTTCTTTGTTTAATGGCATATCAACCATTGCAGGTTATTTAATGCCAAAGCTATTCTCCTAGAAGAACAGTAGTGATACAATTTAACCCATAAGGGGGTTCATACCTTTCCCAGGGGTATTTGCCCGAAAGTGAACGTAATAGCGCGACTGGGGCACGAACTCGCTCACTACGATTCCGCAGTCCATCGCTTTAACCATTACACCACGAGGATACCCCCCATATATGATTAGTAAACATTTTGCCGATAACATTTTTAAACAATCCTGAGCTCAGATTTAAATGGTTTCAAGTATTGCTATTTAACACAAATAATTCTATACAACAATACTCATTCAATCGCTGAAAGTTAAATGGTTCTAAGTATTGCTATGTATCACTAACAATTGCATCAAACATCAGTCATTTGTTTATAAACATTTAAATGATCAAACAGTTCTATTTCTAACAATTCAATTCAGTATAAGGATACAGTTTAAATGTCAAACAGTTCTATTTGACCCTTAGATAGGACCCTACCGAGCGCTACTGCTCCTAGGCAGAGTGAGCCTGGGAGCACAAAATGAAGAACGAATGAAGATTTCCTTTATTTTTATAATCAATTATTTATTTTTTGTTGTCTTTTTATTTCTTTTTTTCCAGAACCAAATTTAGCATCAATTTCATCCATAAAAATACTTCTTTCGGCAAACATCTCTATTAGCATTCTCTCTTCTTTTTTTTTTTCTTTTTTTTTTTCATTTTTTTTTTCTTTCTTTTGGTTTCTTTCATTTTCAACCGACCCATTCAATCTGATTTCTGACATTTGACAATGTTTGATATCATTGAGAAAAACTGCAAGTAAACAGAACCAGTCACGAACTAAACATGTTATATTTCACGTGGTTAGAGTTGTTGACAACACTTCACACAAGAGATCATTTAAGCTGACCGCTTCTTTGGCGAATGACATTACTTATTTCTCTTTCTATCCTGGTCCTAAATATTTCAGTATACATATTTTTGACCTTTCGATTTGGACATCTTATTTTTTCACCTTTAGCACCAGGAATAAGTTTCCTGTGACACTGATTAGGGTTGAGGTGGGGTCGAACATGAGGGAATGAAATAAGAGTTCAAACTCCAAATAGGAAAGTTTACATTGACTTCGTTCTAATGACCTTTAAAAATTGGGGCAAATCTATTTTTCCCACATCTATGAGTGAAGGGTATGGCAAAGTGGTTTTGTTTGATTGAATTTGTTTTTTACGGCATATCAACACCTTGTGGGTTATTTAATGCCAAAATCTGATTCATTTGTTAGGTTTTGTGGGGTTTCTTTTTTCAACGGCATATCAACTTCTTATGGGTTATTTAATGACAAAATTTGATTCATTTGTTTGGTTTTCTGTGGTAAATTTATTTTTTTAGGGCAAATCCACTTCTTATGGGTTATGTAAAGCTAAAATTTAATTCATTTCTTTTGTTTGATGTGGTTAACTCATTTTACTTCAAAACAACTTCTTATGGGTTATCTGCTGCCGAAATTTGATTAGGGTAAAGTGGAGCAATCCAGGGAAAGGAGGAGCGCCCTTCCCTACACCTTGGTGTAGTAGCTATCGTAAAGGAAGCCTTCGGGTCACCGAAGACTACAGTCGCCAAATTTACTTTACTTACTTACAGCTTCAAGTAATGATAAATCAAAATAATCTATCATGGTTATAAGTTATTGAGTATTTCTTTCTCATACCAATAATTTTCAAAAATGCATATTTGATCCATTCATGAGGTTCTAACGGGTGCTATACTTACAGAGTGGAACGCTAAAATTGTCGTCCTAAAAAAAAGAACTTTTATTGAAAAAATCAATTCAGGTTACTTGATTTTGTATTAATAGTAGAGCTCACATCTATTCAATATAGCAACCTTCAGCCTCAATCACCGCCTCGATACAGATCCGGAACTGGGAGCATGCCTTTTCCACAAGCGCCGGCGGGAGCTCGGTGAATACTCGGTTGATGGCGGTGATCAGGCTGGATTTGATGTTGTGGGAGGTCATGTTGGTGATGTTCTCGACGTATGACCAAACGAAGTAGTCCAGCGGGTTCAGGTCGGAGGAGGAGGGTGGCCTGTGATAAGAAGGGTACAAAGTCGTAGCACTCCTTCTGAAGCCAAGCCTGGGTCTCTTTGAACTTGTGGGCCGACGCCGAGTCCTGCTGCCACACCCAGGGTCTGCCATCGGCCACCTGATTGCACCAGGGGATCACCACACTCTTCAGCACATCCAGGTTCACTTTGGAGTTGACTTTCAAGCCGACTTCGAAGATGTAAGGTGGCATGATGTGGCCCTCGCTTGAGACCACACCAAAGACCATAACCGTAGCCGGAAACTTTGTTTTCATCACCCTGGGCACGTTCCTGTTATTCGTGGCAATCCAGATTTGCATTTTGAGGGTGCTGGCAATGGTCCTGTGGTCATAACTTGGATCGGTAGGGAGCATGCTTTGTACAGCGGCGGATCTCCGATCTCTCTCGTTGAACATAGTGTGACTTTCAGAGATAATAGAAGGATCCTATCCCTCTTAGGATTTGTACACAACTGGCCAACTATTAGATGGTCTGTAACAAAAAAGAAAACCGGTTTTCATCAAACGGAATTGGAATCATGTCTTTTCTAGCGCGACAATTTTATCGTTCCACCCTGTATTTGTAACCATCTTCATTTATTACCCTCATTATATATTTATCGCATTATTTATTTATTACAATCAATATTTATTTCCAAAATCATTAATTCAATTAATTATTTATTTGTCACCATATCTATTTATTCCAATAATAATTTATCACCATAATTATTAATTACTATAATTATTTATCAAAATAATTAATTGTTAATTATCATTATCATTTAGACGATAACTATTTATTCCCATAACTATTTATTTATCGCCTTAATTATTTATATCCATAATTTTTTACTACCATAATTATTTGATTATTACCATAAGAAGTTATTAATATAATTATTTATTACTATAATTATTTATTTATTCTCATAATAAGCAATTACCGTAATTATTTATTCTCATAATCATTTATTTATTTACATGATTACTCACAACCATACAGCTGTGAAAGTTTGTAATCAAAAATTTAAATATTTAGTAGTCTCAAATAGGTAACAAACTTATATATATATATATATATATATATATACACACACACACACATATATATATATATATATATATATATATATATATATATATATATATATATATATATATATGAAAGAAATATGTAGAAAGCTGGATAAATCAAACACTCAACTTAGATTTAGATGTATGATATTTGGTTCGGCTTTACTGTCAGATTCACAACAAATCTATCTTTTCAAAACACACACACACACACACACACACACACACACACACACACACACACACACACACATATATATATATATAAGCCCGTCAATCACGTCACGCAGCCGACCCTCCTCGTGATTCAGGGGGCCGTACCCGCTGGCTCTAACCCGCCTCGGGGGTGGGGGTTATCACATTGCACCTGAGGCGCCCCTTTTTAGGGGAATGCCAACGGAGCCCGAGGCATTTCTGGAACCGCCGGGCGTGTCTGGGCAACGGCTCTACGCCCGGACCCACTTTAAAAAAGACCTTGTGCTGTACTCACGGGTTCGGTGGAGCGCGCGACAATTAGTGTAATCTGCTGACTAAAGTAGTCATCATGAGCAGTGGTTTACCTTTTTCACGCCACCGGCAATTATTCTATTTAGTCGATGTTATAAAGATTCCCACTTCATTCTCAACCTCTGCTTTGGCTATTTCTCATTCAGTAACCTTTTCTTCAGTTACTACAATATCAAATTTAAATATTTATCCGGCCTCTTCGTACGTGTAGGATGCGACAAAAAGTCAATTTATTATCAGATTTAACAGGTTTGAATTTAGAGTTTTCTTGTCATTGACTGGTAAAATTGCGCTGTTTTATTTGCTTATAATCACCTATTTGTACATAGTTAAATCCTTTAAAGTATATCTATCGAACACTACCATGTATATAATTTCAACTAACTGATAATAATAATAATCTGTAGTAGACAATTATTCGTTCAAATAATTTATGATGCAGATAATTTCACACGGCAGTGGTCCTAGTGGTGTAATGGGTAAAGCGATGGACTGCAGAATTGTAGTAAGCGAGTTCGTACTCCAGTCGCGCTATTACGTTCACTTTCGGGTAAATACCTTTGGGAAAGGTATGAACCCCCTAATCCTCCCAGCTATGGGTTAAATAGTACCACTACTGTTTTTCTAGGAGAATGGCTTTGGCATTGAATATCCTACAAAGGTTGATATGCCATAAAACAAAGAAACCAAACCTAATTTTACACACTATCATATAGCATAAAGTATTTTTATCATATGCATATAATTTTCCAACAGATGGTACCCTAACCAGGACAACCAATATAAATTCAAAACAAAAAATAGCTTTATGTTTTATCCGGTCCGTGGCGTTGAAGTTTATTAAATGCACATATACACCTTTAACCCTTGTAAACGTGAAGTATTCTTATCTAAAACAAATAACTTTCAGATATATTTAACCTATAGATAGGACTCCAAGGTGAAAGACCTCAGTCTGCGCAACAATTTACCCATTGCTGGAAGAAGAATACTTGGATTCATAATTTTCCCCAAGAGTATTAGTGCTATGTGAAATACACACAGCCTCGACTAGAATTTGAACTCATTTCGCCGTTTCCGTTTCATACAATTAACAATTATACCGCGAGTACCTTCGTTTATGTTAAATCTATATGAAAACCAACTCTTATCTTGCCCATTCAGCTAGGGCTGCAAAATACCCTGACTGCTTCTCTGCGGGGAGGTAAGACCCACTCCCAACTAGTGTCCTGATATGACACTAAACAATCTGATGGTGAGGTTCCAGCAATGCCGGAACTTGGGGGAATGCGAAGTACCTTTTCATTGCCATCTCTCCCAGGTCCACTCTGGTCCGGAGTGGTTGTACCTGATAGGGTTCTATCTAAGGGTCAAATACAACTAAACTGTGTACTTATGCTAAACTGAATAGCTTAAAATAGGACTGTTTTGACATTTAAACTGTGAATTTATGCAAAACAGAATTGTTTGAAATAGAAATATTCTTGTATACTAAAATGAATTGTTTGAAATAGAACTGTTTTTGACATTGAAACTGTACTCATGCTAAATAGAATTGTTTGAAATTGAACTGTTTTGACATTTAACTGTGTGTAAACAAAAACTATACTTATTCTAAACTGAATTTGCTGAATTATAACTTTTTGACCAAACTGAATAGCTTGAAATTGAAATGTTTTTAACAACGAAACTGTGTACTTATGCTAAAATAATTCTTTTTAAATAGAACTGTTTATTTGTATAAAGATGATTTTGGCATAAAATAACCTACAAAGGTTGATATACCTTAAAAGACAAACAAACAAACAACTTTTATCATTTCATGTTGTAGGTGCTCAATATACATAACACTGAGTTACCACAAAGCAAATAATCATTCATATGGAAAAATATATCGGTAGAGAAAGTATAGTAAATAAATTGCGGTTATTATTGATTGATAATGTTTAATAATATTTAAGCAGATCTGTTTGACGCAGCGAACGAACCCGATCTCACACTTCAAAAACTGGCTGAAGACTATCAGAGGAGAGTGAGAGTCAGGAAAGACTCAAAAAATATCGAGGTGTCTGGTGTTGCTTACGTAAGGAAAGTCAAGCATAGATCCCAATCATACTCTCCCGTAAAAGAGAGAAAAAATATATGATTACCCAAAATTTCAATACAGGCAGACTAGTGTAAAAAAAAAAAAAAAAAAAAAAAAAAAAAACGCCTAACGCTTGCTACCACTGTGGAAAATTACATTGGGCCAAGGCCAGTCCCTATCGTACAAAATAATGTGTCATCGCTTAAATAAAGGACAGGGAATTTTGTATATTAAGCCTTTATGAAATCTAATGTTGCTCACGTCATGTTTGCTGAATTACATTTGTATATTCTTGTAGACAAAGTGGAATAAATGATTTTAAGTTGTAGATAAATTGCTATTGTTGAATTAACCAGACATCAAGAAACAGTGTGAAGTAATTATAGTTCTTGTTTCCAGTTTGAAGAGAACACAGAAACATGAAAGAATTCAGTTTCCATAAGTTTTTCACGTCTCTAATCTCTTACACAGCGAGAATTATATACTAACGGGCATTACGTTCAATCTAATACATTAAATCTTTTATTACTTATCAGGTTATTTCAGAGATGGTCAGTGTTCGTCTTGTGCTTCGGCTACCTTCGTAGTTTTATCAGTAATTTATTTCGAAAACGAATAAAGATACGCCGTAATTAAATCCTTAACTAATTAGGTTATCAGGTTAGGCTAACCACACATCATAAAACACGGTTCAAGTCACACCCATCGAATTTGCTCAAATTCAAGATCTTTTAGGCTGCTATATTTAGAGATTATTTTTAGACTGGAAATGTTGGTAGAGAAGCGAATTAAAGCAAGCTTTAGAAAAAGAAAAGAAAGAAAGAAAGAAAGCACAAAAAGAGCAAAAGTGAGAAAATAGAAGCCCAAAATGCGAAAGAAAGAAGGAAATAAATAGTGGAAGGGAAATAAAATAGATAAGGGAAGGAGGAATTTCGAAAAAAAAAAAAAAGAAAGGAACAAAAGAGATAATGATTTAAGAAAGAAAGAAAGAAAGAAAGAAAGAAAGAAAGAAAGAAAACTTTAGGAGAATCTAATTCAGAACAAAAGAGATGGAGGAAAATTGTTAAAGAAATTGACTCACAGAAGAAAGAAAAAGGAAAAGAAAAAGCATCAAAAAATTAATTGCAAAAAAAGATGGAACTAGGAATGAAAGAAGAAAGAAAAGGTGAAAAGAAATTAATAACTTTTA
Source organism: Sepioteuthis lessoniana (assembly GCA_963585895.1). Taxonomy (NCBI): domain Eukaryota; kingdom Metazoa; phylum Mollusca; class Cephalopoda; order Myopsida; family Loliginidae; genus Sepioteuthis; species Sepioteuthis lessoniana. The sequence continues at coordinate 88,877,226 of OY757914.1, read as the reverse complement.
AAAACAGAATAGAAAAAATGGCCAATAAAATTAAACTGAGAAAAAAAATGGTAAGGGGAAAATATTATAGGTTAAAAAAGAAACATTATCAGAGAGAAGGAGAGAGTATGTGTATGCGTGTGTATGTATGTTTAAGTAGATAGATAGATAGATAGATAGAGTCTGAGATAAATGAAAAGATAGATAGATAGAGTCTGAGGTAAATGAAAAGATAGGTAGCCAAGTCTAAAATAAATGAAAAGATAGGTAGCCAAGTCTAAAATAAATGAAAAGATAGGTAGCCAAGTCTAAAAAAAATGAAAAGATAGGTAGCCAAGTCTAAAATAAATAAAAAGATAGATAGCCAAGTCTAAAATAAATGAAAAGATAGATAGCCAAGTCTAAAATAAATTAAAAGATAGATAGCCAAGTCTAAAATAAATGAAAAGATAGATAGCCAAGTCTAAAATAAATGAAAAGATAGGTAGCCAAGTCTAAAATAAATGAAAAGATAGGTAGCCAAGTCTAAAATAAATGAAAAGATAGGTAGCCAAGTCTAAAATAAATGAAAAGATAGGTAGCCAAGTCTGAGATAAATGTAAAGATAGGTAGCCAAGTCTGAGATAAATGAAAAGATAGGTAGCCAAGTCTGAGATAAATGAAAAGATAGGTAGCCGAGTCTGAAACAGGGTGTTAGTCATAGAGTACAACAGTTGCTAAAACTCACCTTCTTAATAATAATAGATCGATAGCTTTGTCTGACTCAAGGTGACAATAAAGATATGCATCGGGTGGCTCAAACTAATTACACCACAGATACATCGATGGATAGACAGATATATCATTTAGAATAGAAATTTTTAAACGATTATGATATATTTAAATTTGAAATTCTAAACACCAAAATAATATCGGTTAAATATTTATTAGGATGAGGCAAAAGTTCCCATCGCAATGACCGAAATTTTAAATACAAACTGATCACCCAATACTGGCAAAAAACAAATCTAGAGTTAAAGAAAAAACTTGTCAACGAGTGGATTTTACCATTCCAGCCAGCCATAGAGTTACCTAGTGTTAATTAAAAAAACAAAAAAGAAAAACTTTTCATCTATTGACTTTTAACGTTCCGGCAAACCATAAAGTAAAAATAAAAGAAAGCGAAAAAAATTGACAAATATTTGGTATGATCAGAGGGCTGAAAAAGCTGTGGGACACGAGGGTCCGGAAAGGTTTTGTAAAAGACTGGAAGAACTGGAAATCAGGAGAAGAATTAAGGCCTTAAGATTAAGATCGATTTGAATACTAACTCTGGCAGACCTAAGAAGCCCTGCTCTTATTCAGACTACAGTAAAAAAAAAAAATCATAACCCTAGGATGGAAAACTTGCAAGGAATAATAATAATAATAATAATAATAATAATAATAATAATAATAATAATATTAATGACCTCGACCGTTCTAGGGAATTGAAAAAACTGTGGAACATGAAGGTGACAATAATACCAGTTGTGATTGGTGCTTTTGGCACGGTAACTAAACGATTATTAAAGGGCCTAGAGGATTTGGAAGTTGGCGGCCGAGTGGAGACCATCCAAACAACAGCATTATTGAAAACGGCCAGAATACTGAGAAAAGTCCTAGAGACTTGAGGAGACTTGCTGTCACACAATCTCCAGTGAAAGACCATCAGCTTACTCTGATGTAAAAAAAAACTCTAATGAGTAAACAACAACAACAACAACAATAATAATAATAATAATAATAATAATAAGAAGAAGAAGAAGAAGAAGAAGAAGAAGAAGAAGAAGAAGAAGAAGAAGAAGAAGAAAAAGAAATTAGAATACTCGGAGAAAAGGAAACCTATAAATACTTGGGAATATTGGATGCAGACACCATCAAACAAGTGGAGATGAAAGAAAAAATTCAGAAAGTGTATCTCAGGAGAACAAGAAAGCTTTTCGTGACAAAACTGATACAGAAACCTTATAAAAGGAATACATACCTGGGCTGTCACCCTCGTAATATATTTGGGATTATTCTTGAAGTGAAGTAGAGAATTTAAACAAATAGACAAGAGAGCAAGTAAACTAATAACCATGCATAAGGCATTACATCCCAGAGATGACGCTGACAGACTATTTGTGTTAAGGAAAGAAGGAGAAAGAAGACTTAACAACATTGAAGACAGTGTTAACGCATCAATACAACGACCCGAAGATTACAGAGAAAAGTGCTGAAGAAGACAGATTACTGTCACCAGAAACAATACTGACAACACGGGGAGTAAAAGAACGGAAAGAACTAGAAAACAAAAATGAGAATAAAAAACAACTCTATGGACGTTTTAAACGGCTAATAAGCAACATCTCACACGAGAAAAGGTGGACGTAGCTAAGAAAGGGAAACTTTAAGAGAAAAACTGAATCTTTTCTAATAGCAGCACAAAACAACGCCATAAGGACTAATCATATCCAAACAAGAATAAATAAGACGCAACAAAACAGCAGTTGTAGGATATGTGGTGATAGAGACGAAACAATCAATCACATAATAAGCGAATGCAGCAAATTAGCCCAGAAAGTCCAAACCAATCATTGTTAATAAAAAGAAATTAGAAAATTTAACGTATTATGGACTTTGCTGTCCCAGCAGACTATAGAGTAAAAATCAAAGAAAATGAAAAGAGAAACAATTACTTGGACTTTGCCGGGGAACTGGAAAGCTGAGGAACATGAGGGAGGCAGTAATACCAATTGTAATTGATGCACTTGGAAAAGTACCAAAAAGCTTTGATAGGGGGCTGGATAAGTTGGAAATCGGAGGACAAATCGAAACCAGCCAGACTACAGCATTGTTGACATCTGCCAGAATACTGAGAAGTGTCCTGGAGACACGAGTAGACTTGCTGTCACTTTGACTCAATTGAAAGACAACTCGCATGAAGTAACATAATGATAAACGAACCTTTATATAAAAAAAAAATTATTCTTTCATTTTTTTATTTATCCCGTTATATTTTCTATGACATTTTTTCCTTTTTTTTAGCTTTTGACTTATGTTAAGAAACACACCTTTTTAAATTCAAAAGACGGGTGTTTTCATGCCATTCCTTTATATGATACGTTTAAATTTAAAAGTACAATTGTATTCGCTCTTACACTATACACATGCACACACACACTCACCCTCAAAAACAAACAAACAAACAAAAGCATGGATATGTTTTTATTCTGTCATTCGGGACAGTCTTCAGTTGGACATCTTATATCAATTATCAGTCAGCCATTATATCGGAAAACGGATTTATTTTAGAAATATATGTTTTTATTTTATTATATCTTTATTTAAATTAGAGAGTAGCAAACAGCAAAGAGTGTCTACTCATTTGATAAATAATGGGATTAGTGCAGAAATAAACTAACCGAAATATCTTCCGAGAGACAGAATAGATAGATACGAAGATTATGAACACACCACAATATATTGATAGATGCAATTCTGTAATGGTTAGTTATCATCATCATCATCATGTCGTGCTGGTAGCACGGATATCCCTGACCCTCTCTCGCCACTTTTCCCTATCGTTCATCGCATGTGGTAGGTCTTCTGGACTACATCCCGTATCCTCACATAGTTGCTGAATGTAGTAACAAGGAAATACAAACGGCGAAAAGAGTTCAAATTTAAACTGAAACACTTATGTCTACTGATATTCTTGGAAATGAAACGAAATACATGAAAAACTATAATCGCAACTTCAGCATTAGTAGAAAGTAGGAATAATACAAAATTCTCAAGATATTGTTTATTAGATAAAAACAAGGAAATAATTTTATGAGGAATAAAATATACAATTGTCTAAACAATTTCATGTTGATTTCAATTATATAAATATATATTTATATATATATATATATAAAGAGAGAGATAGAGAGAGAGTGAGAGAGAGAGAGAGATAATTCAGTTTATTTGTGCTGATGGCAAGACAAAAAACCTCTGACAGCAGAAGCAAAGCTATTTGCTATTGCTTGAATATCCATGGATGAGAGAGATGTAATCAGTAATAAGGAGATTTACCTGAAAAAGTGCTGCTGTTTATACACTCCAATTGATGTCATGAATTAAAGCTCTCGATGCATTAAAATAGATCTCAAAATCAAAGAAATATATACAACAAAATGAATGGTAACAAAAACACAATCCTGTTTTGTGTCATTGCAAACCACTCACTCATCAGATATTTGCGTTGGGCTCAGCATCTGAGAATGTCTCATAAATTATTAAGGAGACTACTGTTGGAATATTTAACAGGATACATCATTCCCTCTGGGTCCAAATATATATATATATATATATATATATATATGAATTATTTTAGATAGGAAAACGAAAAAAAAATTGCCTCTTTGCTTTTCTATATAGGTTTAAGGAAAAGAGGAAAAAATATAAATTGATATTTCCATACATAAGTTATGTATAAAAAAAAGACAACCGACTTCTTTATATATATATATATATATATATATATATATATAACCATTTGCCAGTGTGCAGTGTAATTGTTAGTGTTATGTAGCTATACTTGAAACCATTTATCTCTGTGCAAACAAAGGAATAATACTAAATAGAATTGTAAGTGTTAGATAGAAATACTTGAAATCATTTAACTGTGAAGAAACAAATAAGCTCGGGCTTGTTTAAAATCTTGCCTATGAATGTTTTGTTTACAAATAATATATCTCTCTCACTCTGTATATATATATACGTGTGTGTGTCTGTGTCTGTCTCTGTGTCTGTCTCTGTGTGTGTGTCTAACATGTAAAAGCCAGATTTGCATTTAGTAACCTATAATGGTTGATATCTCTCAAACCCAACTAACAGTTGTATATGTGTCTTTTGCTTTCTACGTCACTAGATATTTCAAAATCTATTTTGCCATGTTGTCCACTCAGCAAAACTCAGGAATATTAGATATACCACGTGGTTCCGTAGATCCAACTATGGCGTCCGATTTGGGGCAAGAATCGCTTGTTACCTTTTTTTTTTAGTTCTAGGGTTTAAATTAAATTTAAAAAAACAAGATTTCCCCGTCCCGATCTTTATAGGGATCAGAAATTGAGTAAAAACGTTTGTACAATACTTACATTCATTGAATCCAAGCAGACATTAACTTATACATAAAACAGAAAAGTCGAATTAAAAATTAAGTGTAGCCTATAGACAAAGTTGATGGTCACTGATGTACCCTAGTACTGTGATTGTTTCTCATGTATGTCATCATCAGGCCCATAAGATCCTTAGACTTTGTTGGATGATGATATAGGCGAGAAACTGACAGTCACTGAGCACTGTTGACGCTGTGTTAATGTTATATAACATATGCCATGGATTTTCAGTTCGTTCCAAGTCACCCCGTGTGCTTTGGCAAGCTGTCACATTTTGATTAGTAAATAGGAAGATGACAGCGCGTCAGGGCACTCAGGTCAAACAGGTGTGTAACCGGAAGGGGACCACGTGATAACTACGTGGTCAGATTTAGACAGAGTACAGAGAATCGGGAGTCGAGCATGGGACACGCAGCCGATCAAGTCGTCTCTGACGAGCTTGCAAGCGGGTGCAAGCGTTGGCACCCCCTGGCACCCGGAAGAAGATATGGGAAGAAGTCCTCTCGCTGAGTATATGTCTCTCCATCTATCTCTCATCTAATAACAAACTGTGGGTTCTTTTACAGAATAAAATGAGAGATATTTTTATAAAGAAGTGATTCCTTCGTTCATTGAAGTCGTAAATCATCTTTGATTATGTTTCCGCTTGGATTTGTATTACAGCTATACAACATTAATCCTACTCTAAATTTGATCTGCATAAGTGTTATCACTCATATAGAACACCGTTTATTGATAAACAGAGCAAACTACATGCTTAATATAAATAATATCTAGTTCTGTATTTTCTCATTCATACAAGGCTCATTAAATTAGTTTCCAAACTTTTTTCGAATCGGCACTTTTATTGATAGTACACACATGAAATTCTTGTCCTCTTCGAAGTAATCTCCTCCGGCTGCAAAGCACTTGTTGTACCGTTCCAACAACTTCTGCAAGGCACCATGGAAGTGCTCTTGTGTGAGCGTGTCAATGACCTTCGTCACAGCCTCTTTCATCTCTTCAATTGTCTCATAACGACAGCCTCTGAGCTTAGGGAATAACCAAAAGTCACAGGAAGCAAGGTCTGGACTATAGGGACGGTGACGAACTGTGTTGATGCCCATCTTGGTCAAATAGTCTGTGACAAGGATGGAGTTGTGGACTGGTGCATTGTCCTGGTGGAAATGCCTCTGACCCGATTTAAAGAGTGCTGGCCTCTTCTGACAGAATTTTTGAAACTGGTATATGTCTTAATTAGATTCTGAATCTATTTCATTTGTTAAACCTGCTACGTTTGTACAGATTTCTTTAGAAAGAAACCCAAGCGTGCTTTCTACAAGAAAAACTTATGCTGCACATAACAACTTCCATAACAATCCTGAAGAACTGTCATGATGGCTATAAACTACATCATTTTAACTGGATATTCTAACTTGTTACAGTCAATATATTTGGATATAGCTTTGATATGTCATACAGCACATGTCGGACGGTTGTATCCAATTGTTTAATTTCTGTTGGAATTTGTCCTGGATGAATCAACAGATTGCCAGAGGTACTCGTGAATTTGACAATTGTGGATCCACTCTTTATCATGAAGATATCATGATATCAAGGTATGAATCCAATTATTCTCCCTCCAGCTATGGGTAAATAGTAGGACAGACGAGGTTCTTCAGCCTTGGTGAGGCAACTAGTCTAAGAGAAGGAAAACTCTGAATTCAAACCTGTTAAACTCCGCTTAAAAATTGACCTTGTGTCATATCCTGTCCGAGCGGAGGGGTTGGGTAAATAGGATCATGAAGATATCATTCTTTATAGGTTCAGTGCCAAATGCTAAATACTTAAGTAGTTGCTGATAGAATAAACATGGCCAAGCCTCCATGTCAATATCAAAAAAGGGTCGTCCAAACTTAAAATGACCCTCCCTTCACTTGGCAAGTGTTTCAATGACAAGAGTTGTACTTCAATTACTAGATCAGGGAGTACCTACGATAGACTTCACTCGCTACATAAATTTACTCGTAGTAAGTGACATTAATATTTGTCGACTTTACCAAGGCCTTCGATTCCATTCACAGAGGAAAGATGTAACAAATCCTACTAGCATACGGCATACCTAAAGAAACCGTAGCAGCAATAACGATTCTCTATAGAAACACCAAAGTAAAAGTACGATCACCAGATGGAGAAACAGAATACTTCGACATTGCAGCAGGAGTACTACAAGGGGACACGCTAGCTCCGTACCTCTTTATCATTTGTCTAGACTACGTACTTAGAACATCGATTGACAAAATCAGAGAGAATGGCTTCGATCTGACGAAGAAAAGAAGCAGAAGCTAACCCGCAAAAACAATTACCGACGCCGACTACGCCGATGACATATCGATACTGGCAAATATCTCCTTACGCCTGACTTCTTTGGTATTAAGATTTTCATTATATCATTGAAACGAGAGCTTTTAGGCTAATTATTTGCATTATAATGTGTCACTTTAATACTGTTGTAATTTTCAACTAATTCTGCATATCTGCTTAGGTGAAAATATTTATTAATCAAAAGAATGATTTAAAACAGTAATTCCCATGCTATCTAATAGCATATCTTCTTTTTGTTCTTGCACCTTTTCCGCTACATCCAATAATTTATTTGCATATATAAATATATTTGATTAAATGATATAGATATTTCCGTCTACATATTTGTGTATTTATCCTTTAAAGTTGCCGCATCAATTTTATGATATCCCGCAGAAATTGATTAATAAACGTTTCATAATTAATTAGTTCCCTTGTACTTTCTGCCCGATCTTGGGCCATCATCAGAGGAGTTGCATATTACAAAAGCGATGTAATCTTTGGATGTTCATTACTAAGAATTGAGCGTTTATTATTTATACTGGTGTATTGTCGTAACATTCATTTTTTAATATGGTTCTACAAATAGCAGTAGTATCTAAAGACATTTAAATATATTAGCAATGGATTCAAAATCATTTCAATTGAGTTTTGGATGTTTATTTCTAACGTGGAGCTCTTTGAGTTTTGTAATTCTTGCTTGTTATTTTATTGTTCTAATATTGTTGTGTTTTTGGTAAGATTTCTTTTTTAATTCAGTTGTAGGGCAGGAATTTTTTTAGATGTTGGGCTATTTAACTAGTGTCAGAGAGAGGCATAATGAGACATCTCCCTTGGGTAGTTGAGGTTAAACTAACGTATATATTGTTCTTTTCATAGATACAATCGCCATTTGAATTGATATATAAGGATTTTTTTTCAAAACTCCAATTGAGGAGGAGGAATCATTATTAACAACTAAGTTGAAAGTGTTCAATTTATTACAGTATATAAGTTTTATTTTTTATTAGGATCGGTGGAGAGTGAATTTCTTTGATCCTCTGTGGATCACATCCCCACTTCGCAACATAGTCACTGTTTCTCTCATTCTTGCCAATGGATAATGTCCTCTATCTGCATGACAATGCTCGGCCACACACAAGCATCAAGACAAGGGTGACAATCGACTCATTCGGATAGACACTCTTTACCGTATCCTCCGTACTCGCCAGATTTAGTGTCTTCAAAATATCTCCTCTTTCAGAGGAAAACATTATGCCTGTGACAAAGAAGTGAAAACTGTATTCTGAAATGGTTCAAAGAACAGACAACAGAATTTTACACGGCATGGTTATATGCTCTCATTCGAAGGTGAAACATTGGCATTTAAAGAAATGATGACTATTTTGAAAAGTAGGGATGTAATCCACAGAGGTCCTGGTTCCTTTTGATGTATGACACATATTCGTGGTCTGTAATTATTCCTTTACTAAAAACAGGCATTTAATTTTGAATATAAATATACACACACACACACACACACACACACACACACACATATATATATATATATATAGCATTATTCGTCCGTGGTGATAGCATTGAATTAAGATTGAAAACACACATTAGCAGAAAAAAAAATTGTCTCAGCAGAGATGTATTAGTTGGTTGGTTGGTTGCTTTTGTTTTTTGTTTTTTTGTGGGTTTTATTTTTATTTTACGGCGTATCAACCCCTTTTCGGGTCATTTAACGCCGAATTAATTTTCAAACGATTCAGTTTCGTGTAAGTATCGTTTTTGCTTACAAACGGTTAAATGCAAAAACAGTTCTATTTCAAACAATTCAGTTTAGAATGAGTATACTGATTCAATGTCAACCCAGTACTATTACAAGCAATTCAGTTTAGCAAAAGATCTGACAGTTCTATTTCAAACAGTTCAGTTTAGCATAAGTGCACAATTTCACTGTCAAAAACAGTTCTTTTTCAAATAATTCAGTTTATCATAAGTACACAGTTTAGTTCTATTTGACCCGTAGATGGGACCCTATCAGGTGCTACCACTTCGGCCCAGAGTGGACCTGGGAGCAATGGCAATGAAGGGGTACTCTGCATTCCCCAAAGCTCCAGCATTACTGAAACCTCACCATTGTTTAGTTTCATATACAAAACAGTCGTTGGAGGAGTCTTACCCCTGCAGAGATGCAGTTGGTGTATTCTACAGCCCCAGCCGACTGGGCAACCAGATATGTATAACCCAGCAACAATAAAACTATGATCAAACTCGATATGTCAAACTCTGTGAAATTGAAACAATCAATTTTATCAGGCTCCGAACAGATCCTGAAGGAGGAGAGTATTATCTGAGCCACCCAAACAACATCCCACAAAACACCATCTGCACGGCCACTCACCTTCCGTCTTGCAAACCATCAAAATAAGATAAACAAGACAGGCGGTAGACTGCTGGAATAGCAAGGATGAACACACAAGCGATGTTCTTCTATGACCCTTACAGATGGTCGTGCCAGTGTTGGCCTACCAACTTATTTACATCAGCTTTGTGCGGACACTGGATGTAGTTTGGAGGACCTACCGGGAGTGATGAATGATAGGAACTGATGGAGGGAGAGAGAATCAGGGCAATTCTTGCTATCCGCGTGACTTGATGATGATGCTATATATATACATATATGGGTAGAGTATACACAATTTTTTGTCTATGTGATCGTCAGACCAAGTGTTTACCGGAGGATTGCACAGGCAACAAATATCACCAAAGGCCATCAACATAGTATATCATCAACATAGTATATATATATATATATAAGAAGAGGAAAGAGAGAGAGAGAGGGAGAGTGTGTTTGTGTGTGTGTGTGAGAAAGAGGGAGAGAGAGAGAGGGAGGGAGAGAGTAAGTGAGAAGTTCAGTTTAATAATTAACTGATTTTTATT
>OY757914.1:88856805-88861805 GCA_963585895.1 Sepioteuthis lessoniana | reverse complement strand
GATTTGGCATTAAATAACCTACAATGGTTAATATGCTATAAAACCAAATCAAACCAAATCATATGTATTTTATAAATATGTATAAACTGGGTTTGACATTAAATAACCTAGAATGGTTGATATGCTATAAAGCCAAACCAAACCAAATCATAAATATTTGAAATATATGAATAAAGAGGTATTGACAGTAAATAACCTACAATGCTTGATATGCCATAAAACAAAACCCAACCAAAAAAATAAAATTTCTGTTTAAAACTCAACCCATTTTTTCTGTCATTTTTGTTATCAAATGATAATACACGACCAGCCAAGTCGGCTGGTTGGTAGTGCTGTAGAATACTACGGCCGCATCTCTTCATAGGGGTTAGGCTTAGCTTCAGTGAGTCTCCTGAAAATGACGCTAAACTACATCTGATGGTGAGACTCCAGTTCTGCAGCTTAAAGGAATGCGAAGTACCACTTCATTGACATGATCCTATTTACCCAACCCCTCCACTCGGGGAGGATATGACACAAGGTCAATTTTTAAGCTGAGTTTAGCAGGTTTGAATTCAGAGTTTTCCTTCTCCTAGACTAGTTGCCTCACCAAGGCTGAAGAACCTAGTCTGCCCTACTATTTACTCATAGCTGGAGGGAGAATAATTGGATTCATACCTTTGCCAAGGGTATTAGTGCTATGTGAAATGCAATCAGTCTTGTACAGGAATTGAACTCGTATCGCCGTGTCCATATCCTGTGACGATAACCATTACACCACAGGCACCTATCAGACCCGAAGTGATAGTATATATTTGGGTCCTATCAATTGTTCATATAGAAATGAGTATTCATTTTGTTTACGTCAAGCCATTTAACTAGGTGCAAAAAATAAGTTCTGGTTAGTTTTGAAATGTGAACTAAAACTATTCATTTACAAATCATATATATATATATATATATATATATATATATATATACTCAAACCGGTCACATTAGGATTATAAATTTATTTTCATCCTGTTATGTATTTTTGATAAAATCAAAAAACACGAAAAAAATTAACAGGACTTCTTCAGATCTTATGGATAAAATAAATTTATTTTATCCATAAGATCAGAAGAAGTCCTGTTAATCTCTTTTTCGTATTTTTTGATTTTATCAAAAACACATAACAGGAGGGAAATAAATTTATAATCCTAATGTGACCGGTTTGTGTTTTTTCTTGATGAAATTATTGGTCTGTAATGTCTGTTACATTGAGCTCTTTACCTGGAAAATTTGAATGTTCACTTTTGAATAGTTTTCTTGTCCTGATGGAATTACTCCCAACTCCGGTTTAACTGGACCAGATAATGCATATATATATATATATATATATATATATATATATATATATATATATATATATATATATATATATAAACAGAATTAGGCATTATATAACCTAAAATAGTTGATGTGCGATAAAATTAAACCGAATCAAATTATATATATTCAATATAAATCTATAAACTGGATTTTGCATTATATAACATACAATGGTTGATATACCATAAAACCCAACCAAACCAAATCAAATATATTTAATATATATGTATATACACGATTTAGCCTTAAATAACATACAAGGGTTGATATGCCATAAAACCCAACCAACCAAACAACCTGTATACAAGTCACCCTAAATGATTTTGTTTGGTTTCTTCAATGGAATATCAAACTTCATAGGTTATTTAATTCCAAATCCATCCTTGTAGAAATACACTATTAGTCCTATTCAAACCCAACCTGCCGGGATGAGGGTTTCATACCTTTCGCAAAAGTATTAGTCCGGGAGAGAACCCATTTGTACAAGTGGAGTTCGAACGCACATACTATGACGTAGCAGTCCAACACGTTAGCCTCTACGCCACGGGGACTCCTCCACGTCCTAAATGCAGTGACCAACACAATTGTTTTTTATCATCTGTCAGCTACATTTTTTGACATCTTTTTACAATGTAACCAATTTCTCCGATACATTCTCCACTTTTGCAAAACAGACTTACATTTTGAAAACAATTATTTCTAAAAGTTTGTTTTAAATTCCAAAAAATGTACAAAAATCAGTGCTTGTCAAAATCTACAATACTGTAACAAAAAAAAAGGGAAAAATACGTACATAAGTTTTTGTCTTAGCCTTTCATTCTTGCTCTTTTTCATTCCGAACCGGCCCTTAGGTCGTGGGAATATGTATTCAAACCGTCATTTTGGGAGAAAAAAAATGTTGTTAAAATCACATTACTGTGGTAACCGAGGGCCTTTTGCACTAAGCTGGGGTGCAGTTTTAAAAAAAACAACTGACGAAAATCCCAGTTAAATGGCTCCTGGTTCGTTCTTTTTTCACAATTAGATGATATCTATCAAACATCCTGCGCGCAGCTTTCAGCAAAAAAAACCCCATCGTGATACATTTCTGTAATCCTTCTTTTCTTGCACAGGTTTGCGATACATTTCCTGAAATCCCTTAAACCAATCTGACCCTATGATCTTACATCTGTTGTCAATTTGGGGCCCCATCATATGTCATCTGCTTATAGAGTCAGTAGAATCTTCTCTACTCTGATCTTGTTCTGGATTAAGTATTACATAGTAAATAACTGTCGATGAACAAAGACGGACAGAAAATCTCATTATTCGTATTAAGTTACATCTGTCACATAGTTAAATCCCTAGATCGCAATGTCCACGTAATGCAAAGAGATTTCATGCTTATAAAGTTTTGCAAAAAATATTCTATGCCCGTTTTAACATCACCCATCATATATCTACACTTGTGCTCCGATAAGAAAATGCATTCTGTTTATTTCCACGTAACTTCAATAGATACCTGATGAATAGAAAACCAATGAATACAGAAATTTTTCAGCAACAAAACACTATTTTCCACATAGTAACTACCGTTTTTATATTTTTTACCAGCAAAAAATTATGACGTACAGGAATTCACATAACATTATGGCACTTTCATATACGATAAAGAGAACACCAATATCAGTATCTTATCACCTTTTGGAGTAGGCTGCGCAGATTCATCTTGAACATTATCACAAAAACCAATTTTGGTCACCTGTAATGATATTCTTGAGAAACTGGTTATTTTTCTGCCTTGAAAAATGTTTTTTTGTCGCTGTATATTCCTAAGAATTTAAGGAAACAAAATAATCATCTTACTCACTCTCACTATCTTTTTCAAGTGGAAGCATATTGTGGGCTCAAGTGCTAATTCTAGATTACTTTAGCATGGATTGTATTCCACCAATTATATGGAATTATCTTAATCCAGCTCTGATCAGCGTTGTAGTTTGGGTTCATCTCTTAATAACGTATCGCCAGAACGAAACTTTGAAAACCAGTTTCGGACTTGGCGGTTAGTAATGAAACCTCAGCTCTAATATGTACCAATTTCCTCTGCTATTTCTGTAACTTTTTTTGTTATTAATAAACTCCCACAACATGTTGGATATGCACTTTTAGTTTTTGCATTTTGAAATCATTGATTAAATTATGATGAGCACGCTTTCATTAATAAATAAAATTGACCGATGGATGCACTCTTTAATCAGGTAATTTCCGGGTGCATTTAAAATATGTGAAGATTGAAATGCATAGTGACCACTTGCTTAAAAAACGATGATTATCGATGACTTAATCCAATATATATATATACATATATATATATATATATATATACATACGGGAAATATATATATATATATATATATATATATATATATATATATATATATATATATATATATATGTATATATATGTATTTCCCGTCCCTCTTTGCATTTCCACTGACCACTACTCAAGTCTTGACTTCGTCAAATATTAGTTTGAGAGTAATTTTTTTCTGGTGGGATGTAAATAAAAGAAAGGGTCCCTTTTGAAGAATTGATTTGAAATATCTTAACCGTTTTTTTTAAATATTTTATTCATTTTAAATATGAGCACGCTTTTAAAAGCTTTATTCCAATTTTGAACGTACTACAATATATATATATATATATATATATATGTGTGTGTGTGTGTGTGTGTGTGTGTGTGTGTGTGTGTGCGTGCGAGGAGTGAATATTTGCTTTCCACGATGACAGAGATAAACGAAAAATAATTGAACCATGTTGCATTCCATACCATAACACAATACCACAACAACAAGGTTTTTCTTTGAAAAAATAAGAGTTCCTAGAAAAAATAATTCTAAATGATATCAAAATCCACATAAAAAATTACCCCCCTCCTTCTCCAAACATTTAAAATAATAGAACGGAACAAATCTGTTTCTCAAACAATAAAACGCTGTATAATTTTTTTAGAACATTCCATCGCATAACGTAACAAATTTAAATTATTGTCACCCTTTATTATTTGTTTTTATATAACAACATCTATTGGCCCTGATGAAGACTTCAAAATGAATCAAAATTCTATATATTATAATTATACCTCACACATAAAGTAATTTTCATCAAATAATTTTGAATTCAGACGAAAACTTTGAAGTCGAAACGCGTCAGCACAATAAAATAAAATAAATCATCAAATATACCAATATATATCTTTCTTCCGTTTTATCCTATATATATATATATATATATATATATATATATATATATATATATATATATATATATATTGTCTGCAACTACACATTCAAACTAGAACGAGGGTTATTTGCATGTGATGAACGTTCATACTTAAAAAATTCCTTAAGAACAGATTAAATCTTAAACTCGAGAACATAGGAGCACCTACACCATACACAATGAACAAAGAAAATATTTGCACTTGGACTTCAGTAAAAAAAAAAAAGAAGACTTTTGATAGATTTTAAATTGCCATCAACCACAGTTTTTGCCAACTACATAAGACGAATAAAAATCTAAACACTATATTCTTGCAGTTCAATTGGCTGGGGATGTAAATAGCCCAACTTCATCTCTGTAGAAAAGTAAGACCTCACCTACAAACGAGT
>OY757914.1:88844305-88854305 GCA_963585895.1 Sepioteuthis lessoniana | reverse complement strand
TATATATATATATATATATATATATATATATGTATATGTGTGTGTGTGTTAGAAGAAGTGAAGTGAATCCGACTGAATGTATGTAGAAGAAATTTAAACGGAAGAAAGATATATGTTCGCATATACATATATATATATATATATATATATATATATATATATATATATATATATTTGTGTGTGTGTGTGTGTGTGTGTGTGTGTGTGTGTGTGTATAAAACAAATCATTAAATGTACCAACATATATCTTTCTTCCGCTTTACCCTTTTCTTTATTAGGCTCTATTTCTGCATGTGACTGAAACTTCTGGTAAGAAAATTATTCAGATAGCATTCATCCTGTCAACTCGGCAAATTTAGATCTTTACTCCCTTGACCTCAAAGACTATTTAGCTTAAAATTGATCACGAAGGTTTGATTCGTCCAAAAGCAAATCATTTGCTGTCTGGAGGAACAGCCTATCGTTCTGTAGGGTTTTAAGGAGGTCTTACACTGCTTTGAAGAAATTAACAAGACAGAGGTCATTCGTATAGAAAGCAAACAGAATGAGTTTTTAATGAACAAATTGATTGGTTTGGTTTGGTTTTATGCCATATCAACCATTGTTGGTTATTTAATGCCAAATCCTCTTTATATATATATATATATATATATATATATATATATATATATGATTTGCTAATAAAGTTTTTAAACGAGCCTAATTTCGTTCTTTTGCTCAGAGATAAACTATTTCAAGTATTGCTATGTCTCACTATCAATTCAATTAAACATCAGTCATTTGGTTACACACAGTTAAATGATCACACTGTTCTATTTCAAACAATTCTATTTAGCATAAGTCATTTTTTAAACTCAATTTAAATATCAAGCAGTTTTTTTACCCATAGATAAGACCCTTTCAGGTGCAACCACGCCGGAACAGAGTGAACCTCCCAACGAGTGTCCTGGATATGACACTAAACAATTTGATGGGGAGGTTCCAGTGATGCCGGAGCTTTGTGGAATGCGGAGTACCCCTTTATTGCCATTGCTACCAGGTCCACTCTGGCCCGGAGTGCTAGCACCTGATATGGGTCCTATCTATGGATTAAATAGTATTAAACTATATTGTTTGATTAAACCGAATAGCTTGAAAGAGAGATGTTTTTGACAATTAAACCGTACTTACATTTAAACTGCGGGCTTATGCTAAACTGAATAATTTGAAATAGAGCTGTTTTTGAAATTTAAACTGTATTTACACTAAACTGAATTGTTTAACATAATATTGTTTTTACAATTAATTGTGAATAAACAAAATCTGTAATACTAAACTGAATTAGCTGAATTAAAACTGCATGACTAAACTAAATAGCTAGAATTAGGAATATTTTTCACAATTAAACTGTACTTACATTTAAACTGTGTACTTATGCTAAACTGAATTGTTTGAAATTGAACAGTTTTGGACATTGAAACTGTACTTACACTAAACTGAATTGTTATATATAACTGCTTTAATAGTTTGAAATTGAAATGTTTTTGACCAACTGTGTACTCATGCTAAACTGAATTGTTTTAAATAGAACTGATCATTTACATAAAAATGGATTAGGCATTAAATAACCTACAAAGGTTGATATGCCATAAAACTCAACAAACCAAACTAAACCACTCGCAAATTTACAAGCGATGAATATACTCAGATATTACATGGATGATTCGTGATGTAACTGTGACACTTTGCGCAATTATCGAAGGGAATAGACACGGTGACCCGAGTTCTAATCCTGCACGAGGCTGTTTTCCACTTGATCAACAATACAATTATCTGTTATGAATGATAAAGCTTATTTCCTCTGCCTCGTCGGCTGGGGCAGTAGAATATGCCAGCTACATCTCTGCAAAGTGGAAAGACCCCGCCAACAAGTGTCTTGGATAACATACAAAACAACCAGATGGTGAGACTCTTGTTCTGGAGCTTTGAAGAATTTTGAGTACCCCTTCATTGCCATAACTTTTCATTCCACTCAAAATCGGAGAGGTGGTGTCTGTTATGGTCCTATCAATGGATCAAATAGAACTGTTTATCCATTTAAATGTATGCAAACAAAATGATTGTTGCTGAATATAATCATTAGAGTTAAATATCAATATCTGAAACCATTTGATTGAGTGCAAATAAAACTATTGGTGTTATATAGCAATACTTGAAACCATTCAACTGTGAGCAAATAAAGGGACTTTCACTTGTTCAAAATGTTATATAAAAACTATTCGTCAACAAATCATATATATTTTATGTAAAAATGTATATGGATAAAGAGGATTTGGCATTAAATGACCTGAAATGGTTAATATGCCATAAAACCCTACCAACCAACCATCTCCTCTAACTCAATTATTATACGTTTAGATATATGAAAGATATTCTCTTTTGGAAGACATTTAGTTGGCATAATATGCACAACATCCTTATATTATGAGAATGCACTGCTAAGCACAAAAGTAAAAGCACTTATTGCAGCTTCATTGCGGTTGCCAGATATACCAACAATATTACCACACTTATAATCAATATAAGGTTTTAGGGGAATTCTATCAACAATAAAAGATACTGTGGACTCTTTCTGCGCTAGTAACTTAAATTTGTTTTTTTAAGTAGGTAGAGTTTTTGCTAATGGTTCGGGAGACCGGGGTTCAATCCCAGGTCGAGTCATACCAAAGACTCAAAATAGTAAATGATACCTTCTTGATTGACTCTCAGCATTATAAGATACGTATAAAGGGTAAAGTAGAGCAATCCAGGTAAAGAGTAGCGCCCTGCCATACACGTCGGTGTAGTAGCTACTGAAAAGGCTTTCAGGTCACCCTCGAATACGGTCGCCATCTTTACTTTTTTATAGATAAGAAAATCGTTGCTCAATCAAAGGATCCATATAGGCTAATAAGGTTAGACTTTTAAAACTTGAATAGGGAGGAAGAATTATATTTTTAATGTCTCTCAGCTAACTGTACTCTTTCCAGGAACAGTTATACAACAATAAAGAAAATATAATAATTTCTGTTGTATCATCAAACTTATTCTGTGTTTATCTTGCCATATATAATTTAGATTGTATCAAACTGTTTCTTTGATTCTTCTTGCGCTAATAGTAGAAATGATATTAACAATTTTAATATAGAAATATTTTGAGGTTTAGCTTGCTATTGTTCTGTGTCCACTTTATCCTATTTACCAACCCATCTGCTCGGACAGGATATGACACAAGGTCAATTTTTAAGCGGAGTTTAACAGGTTTGAATTCAGAGTTTTTCCTTCTCCTAGAATAGTTGCCTCACCAAGGCTGAAGAACCTAGTCTGTCCTACTATTTACCCATAGCTGGAGGGAGAACAAATGGATTCATACCGTTCCCAAGGGTATTAGTACTATGTGAAATGCAATCAGTCTCGTCTAGGATTTGAACTCGAGTCGCCGTGTCCATTTCCTATGACGATAACCATTATACCACGGGCACCTCCTGTGTCCACTTCATTAATGTTTTGGATCCGAATTCCAAGAGTATTTTGATCAGTTACATGTTTCAAAATCTCATAGTACCCTATTGTATTTATTTCCACATCCTTACAAAACACGTCCTGCAAAATCAATTACAAGAGACATTAATTTTTGGACATGGTGTTTTCATGATGCTGCATATAATTGTCTCTCGCTACAAAGCAACACTCCCGCAATTTCTGTCAATAAAATTTAATTTCCCTTCTAGAACATCAATATAATGGAATTTTTTCTGAAGTTTTTATGTTAAGTCATCAGTGATTCAAAGCACTTTTAAGGACAGAATTCTCCAAGAATCTGATGCCTTTTAGTGGTGGTCAATGAAGATAAATGAGTGACAGTTTAGTATAATTCTAAGGATAAAATCATCGCGAACATGTGTTTCCTAAAATTTGACTGCAATTGTAACCCATGTTTTGTTTTTGTTTTTTGTTTTTTTGTTTTTTTCGTCAAAGGGTGATGATTCTTTCCTAATGTCCTCCGTTTGAAAATGTTGTTCGCATACCTAAAGTGATTTTTAAGACCAAACCTATTTCAAATTCTTGTAAAAATCTAAGAAAAGAAACCAATATTCTATAATATGAACCTTTTTTTCATAATTCTTGGAAAAAGGAAGAGCTTTCTGACATTTTAAACTAACATAATTTAATCTATTAATTCAACTGATGATTATTAGTGACCAAGCTATGTAAAAATAAAGAAAGAATTTTTAACGTTTATACATTTTTCAATCAAAATAATAAAAACTCCTTTTTTACGTATAAAAAAATTCTAAAAAGTGATAAGAATTATTTTTTGTACCAATAAGAATATTCTTATCAGAATTAATATTGAACATTTCTTTAAAGTTTCTTTTTAAAAAGTTGAGTTTTCAACTTTTAAAAACTTCCCTTGAATCATCTGTCAAAACTTTGTCTTAATGTACTGAGAATTACGACATGAAATCAATTCAATCATTAAAATTCAAATACATTTCATCATCATCATCATCATGTCGTGCTAGTAGCACGGATATCCCTGACCCTCTCTCGCCACTTTTCCCTATGGTTCATCGCCTCTGGCAGGTCTTCTGGACTACATCCCGAATCCTCACATAGTTGCTGAATGCATGTTCGTGCTGGTCGTCCTGCTTTTGCTCGGCCATGTGTGGGGGTCCATAAGACTACATCACTTATGAGCTCGTCCTTGCTTCTCCATCAGTGTCCTGCATGTCTGGTTCGTCTAACTTGGATAGTTTTTGTGATAGGAGGCAGGTGGCCGTACAGTTGGTGTCTTGTGGGGTGTTGCCGCCAGGACTTGTTCAAGATTGCTCGCAGCATTCTTGCGTAATTGCCGTCTGCCTGGAAGAAACTGCGTTTCATTTTATCGGTTAGGTCTGATTTCCATTTAATCGATAGCCTATTGATAGCTGTCCATGCCTTCGTTAACCTCGTATCGATGTCCTTTTCGGTTCATGAGACGCTGCTTCCTAAGTAAGTGAATTTGTCTACTAGTTTAAGAGGGGTTCCGTCAAGAGTGGAGATGTAACCCGTTTGATTATAGCACATATATTCTGTTTTGTGTGCATTGACATAGAGGCCTATGCCTGCGGCTGCTCCTTCCAAACTATGCAGTAGTGTTTCGGCTTGGTACCCACTCTGTTTAATTTAGTTGGAGTAAAATCTATTCTTTTGATTGCACACGTCTTTATATCAGATAATAGTCTATCTTTCGGAAAAGGAAACTTATGGTTCATTTTTATCATATTTACCCAACCCCTCCGCTCGGGCAGGATATGACACAAGGTCAATTTTTTAAGCGGAGTTTAACAGGTTTGAATTCAGAGTTTTCCTTCTCCTAGACTAGTTGCCCCACCAAGGCTGAAGAACCTAGTTTGCCCTACTATTTACCCATAGCTGGAGGGAGAATAATTGGATTCATACATTTCCCAAGGGTATTAGCGCTATGTGAAATGCAATCAGTCTCGTCCAGGATTTGAACTCGTGTCGCCGTGTCCATTCCCTATGAGGATAACCATTACACCGCGGGCACCTCCATTTTTATCATTTCCTATGCAATGAGTTACAACACATCTATAAGTCATAGCTTCTATTTATTAGTGTTTAAAAGAAAAAATAGATAAACAATTTCAACCATCGTAAAACTTCCAATACACTAAAAACATATATGGGCGTCTCAGTTGGTGTAATGTTTAGACTAGCAAGTCTTTCACGAGAGAGTTTGAGTCTTATTTCGTGCCCTATTTATGCGGCCTTGTGCTATGTCTAACAAAAAAAAAAGCTTAGAAAATTACTACACTAACATCATTTTTCCTAAAAGCTAGAAGGACACAATTTTCACGTCATATGTTTCCCCCTCCACAGAGTTGGCCTTCTCTTTCGGTGGACTCCACGTTTCATAAGCTCCAGGACTGGACTCTCACCATAACATGCAGTTCGTGTCATATACAGGACACATATAAGGGAAGGGGTGTTGTCGACGTATTCTACAGCCCCAGCTAACGGGGTTAATTAGACATTACGCAACGGGAACTCTGTCCTAAATTGATTGAGGCCTTTGTGCGAAACTAAACAAAACTGAATAAAGAACAGTATTTATTTTGTTTGATTTCAGATCAAGGAAGAAAAAAAATAATGAGAGATATTTTATAATTTTTTTTTTCTTTTTCTTCTTTCAGTTGCAATATTTTGTATTCCTATGACTGCCGCTGAAAGTGCTTACACTGTTTGGTTATACGGGGAATTTATTTGTCGATTTACGGGTTTTATGCAAGGTAAGACTTTTGTATTCTTTTCAATCTCTCACAAATTATTGACTTATTTATTTCGATTATTATTTTCCTTTCATCATATGTTTTCTTCTTTTTTTTTCTCAGTCAGTTTTCACGTCATTTTTCATTATCGGCCTCCTTCTATTGCCCAGTCGGCTGGGGCTGTAGAATACACCAACTGTATCTCTGCAGAGGAGTAAGACCCCCCAACAAACGAGTGTGCTGGATATGACACTGAATAATTAGATGGTGAGATTCCAATAAGGCTGGAGCTTTAGGGAATGCGGAGTACCCCTTCATTGCGATTGCCATTGCTACCAGGTCCACTCAGGTCTGAAGCAGCAGCACTTGATACAGTCCTATTTATGGGTCAAATAGAACTAAACTGTATACTTATGCTAAACTGAATTCCTTGAAATAGGAATATTTTCGCATTTAAACCGCGTAATTATGCTAAACTTGGATTGTTTGTAATAGAACTGCTTTGAAATTTAATTTTGTAGACAAAAAACTATATTCATACTAAACTGAATTGTTTGAAATTTAATACAGCGATAGTGACCTGAAAAGGGTTGATATGCCATAAAACAAACCAACCAACTTCCTACTACTCCCTCTACTCCTTCATTTTTATTTTAACTAAGTGTTGTTGTTTTTTCTTGTCTCTTTTTTTTATCGATCTACGTTTTTCAAGAAACTTTTCTTTACTCTCTTTTTCTTTTTATTGTTATTTTTCATGTATTTCTTTCTTTTTTTTTTTTTTTCACGTTCAGAATATTTCATAAGTTATATTTCATCATCAATGATATTATACGGCACTTCCTCTTCCTCTTTTTTCTCTTCCTCATCCTTCTTCTTCTGAAATCGTTTTAAATTCGTTTTCAGATAACTTATTGCTGCTATCAGCAAGAACTCGACTTTTTCTTAACGGTTTCTCTTCTTCACACTTTCCTTCGTTTTTCTTGAATTATTTTTTTCTTTCTTTTTCTTCTACCGTTTCAAACTCCTTTATTTTATTTGCCGATACAATTCTTCTTCTTCTTCTTCTTCTTCTTCTTCTTCTTCTTCTGTTCCCAGGTAACTTTCCATTATATCCTGCATTAGACCACTCATCCTTCTCATTCTAAGCAAATTCAAGATCTACTCGCGCCACTACGTTCACATTCGGACAAATACCCTTGGGAAAGGCATAAACTCCCTTCCCCCCAGTTATGGTCAAGATAGAATCATTGCTGTTATTCTACAAAGGCTTTGGCATTAAATAACCCACCAAGGCTGACATGCCATTTAACGGAAAAACAAAGATTTTTCCTTTTTTTTTTTACATCCTCTTCTTTTTTCTAATATCACGAAAAGAGTACGAGGAGGATTAAATAAGTTTCCAGACTTTTTTTTCGTATGGGCACTTTTATTGATAGTACACACATGAAACTCTAATCCCCTTCGAAGTAATCTCCTCCGGCTGCAATGGACTTGTTATACCGTTCCAATAACTTCTGGTAGGCCCCATGGAAGTCCTCTGGCGTGTGAGCATGTCAATGACCTTCGTTACAGCCTCTTTTATCTCCTCAATTATCTCATAACGACAGCGTCTGAGCTTAGGGAATAGCCAAAAGTCACAGGAAGCGAGGTCTCGACTATAGGGAGGCTGAGGAACTGTCTTGATGCCCATCTTGGTCAAATAGTCTGTGACAAGGATGGAGTTGTGGACTGGTGCATTGTCCTGGTGGAAATGCCACTGACCCGATTTGAAGAGTGCTGGCCACTTCCCTAGGAATCTCTTCCTGAACTCCCTTAAAACCTAAACATAGTAACCCTAACCCTAACCCTTTGGCCAATCAACTGTGGTATATTGACTTCCTTACTCCTTCCACACCTCTCATCATCCCACACAGACTCCTTGCCTTCCTTGAATCTCTTATGCCGCTCAAAAACTGATGCTCGATTCATGCAGGGTGCTCCAAAAGCAGTCTGAAGCATTCCATACGTTTCTGAGGCATTTTTTCCAAGTTTAAAACAGAATTTTATTGCATATCGTTCTTCCTCACGTCCAGATTTCATTTTTGAAATTCACCAGCTGTGACAATCAGGTTTTAGTACGGTGTATTCCAATTGATGTTGTAGCTGTTCATTTAGACCTGAAATCATAAAACTTGGTCAGTCATCTCATAAAATGTATAGCAATAAGATACTGAATTTTCAAGAGTCTACGTCAATTTTAAATGCCTGTACAAAAAAGTCTGGAAACTTATTGAAGGCACCACGTTACTCAAAAAATTGGGGAACATATAGGTCAAAGTAATAGCAAATACAGTTGGCGTGCTCGTAACAGTTTCCAAGAGTCTGGAGAAAGGACTCGAGAAATCGGAAATCATTGAGAGAATGGAAAACATCCTGACAACAGCATTGCTGAGATTGACAAGGATACTGAGCTGAGTGCTGGAGACCCTAGAAGACTTTATATAAGTCAGACTCCAATGAAAGTCCACCAGCTAACACCGGTGTGAAAAACTCTCGACTGAAATAATAGTAATAATAATAATAATAATAATAATAATAATAATAATAATAACATACAAACGGATCACCTAATCCCGGCCAGAAGACCAGACCTCATAATAATCAACAAAAAAAAGAAAATTTGTAAAATTGTTGACTTTGATGTCCTGGCGAACCATAGAATAAATCTGAAGGAAAGTGAAAAGAAAGATAAGTACCTCGACCTTGCAAGAAAATTAAAAAAGCTGTGGAACATGAAAGTAACGATTGTGCCAATTGTAATCGGTGCGTTAGGCACAATAACTAAAGGATTATTAAAAGGCCTGGAAGACATGGAAATAGGCGGACGGACAGAGACTATCCAAATGACATCATTACTAAGAACAGCCAGAATACTGAGAAGAGTCCTGGAGACTTGAAGAGACTTGCTGTCACTCAAACTCAAGTGAAAAACCATCAGTTAACACTGATGTGAAAAACTCTAAAGGAGTAAATAATAACAACAACAACTACAATAATAATAATAATAATCTTCACTCAGAAAGAACAGCCAGAATAGACAAGATGCAACGACATAGTAGATGTAGATCATGTGTTGATAGAGATGAAACGATCAATCACATAATAAGCGAATGCAGTGAATTAGCGTCAAGAGAGTAGACATGAGTGAGCGAGGAAGGTGGTCCACAGGGAATAGTGCAAGAAGTTTAAGTTCGATCATACGAACTAGCAGTATATGTACAACCCAGAATCTGTCCTGGAAAATGAGACGCTCAAAATTCTCGAGGGATTTTGACATACAAATGGATCACCAAATCTTGGCCGGCCGACTAAATCTAATTATTGTTAACCAAAAAAGAGAACCTGTGGGATTTGTCGTTCTGGCTGACCACAAGATAAAAGTGAAAGAAAACGAAAAGAGAAATAAGTCCCTCGACCTTGCAAGCAATTGAAAAAACTATGGAACATGAAAGTGACGCTGATACCAATTGTAACTGGCGCGCTTAGCACAGTCACAAAAGGGTTGATAAAGGGACTGGAGGACTTGGAAATAAGAGGACGGGTAGAGCCCATCCAAACTACAGCTTTATTAAGATCGGGCAGAATACTAAGAATCCCGGAGATCTGAGGAGATTTGCTGTCACTTAGTCTAAAGTGTAAAACCATCAGCTAACGCTAGTGTGAAAAAC
>OY757914.1:88784305-88841805 GCA_963585895.1 Sepioteuthis lessoniana | reverse complement strand
CCGCCGGGGCTAGACAAGATTCTCACTACAGAAACGTGTACATGACGGGTCAAACAATATACTTGACCTTGTGCCATAGTCTGTCTTCATAGATGTCTTATAAATACAAACTTTTTGTTGTGGTGCAGAAAGCGCAACGGTAATCATTACAGGAAATGAAATTGATGATAAGTTTCAAGCCTAGATGAAACTGTTTGCATTTCTCATTGCTCTAATGACCTTTGTTTTACAGCCCACCTCCAGTTATGGGTAAATTGTAAGGCAAAGTGAGTTTCGGCCTTGGTTAGGTAACCAGTCTAAGAGAAAGAAAACTCTGTATTCAAAACTTGCATTACTCTAAGTTGATATCCCCGGTAATGTATTTTTCCTATGACCCTATAACAGTCGGGAGGTCCATTTGCGTAACTATAATGGCATAGGCAACATGAGTTCTAATTTTGGACGATGCTGTTTGTGATTCACTTCGCGTTAATGCTCTTGAGAAAGGCATAAATCCATCAGTTCTTCCTTCAAGCTATGGGGAAATAGTTGAGTAGACTGCGTTCTAAATTCATAAACTTCAACATTGATTACATGCTGTCCATGATGTTGGGGTTGGATAAGTATATATGCGCATCTTGTTTAAATTTGATACAATGGTATGTCTAGATTTCAAAGCCCAAGAGTATGTTACTCAATTTTTCCTGGCCAGCTTCTGGTTGGTGCTTCTAACGTTTATTTAGATGGATAAATTAAAAACCTTTGAACATTTATTGCTCATGCAATAAGTATTTGGTCGCTTTTCCTTGAGATCAAGTAGCTGTATTGTCAGCTCATTCAAAGAGGGCTACCAGCACAACGTAACTCAGTACATCCTGTCCAATACAGTTGGTATGAACAACACCAGATCCTTCAAGAAGCTTTGTCGATGAGGGGCGTGGTTAAGTATCCAGCAACATGAAAAATAAAACCTGTCAAAGGGGGAACTAATCGCCTTTTAGAAAGAACAACGGTCTGAATAAAATGCAGCTGGAAAAAACAACATAAGCAGACTTGCTTTCTTGAACAAGAATAGACTTCAAACTAGAAAATTCTATTCTTCCTTGTATAAATTTTTAGACTCCTAAAAAGCTGCATCATTTTACTTCTGTGTGGCTTTCATCAGTTTCAGAAATCAGAACTAAACTCATTAGCTTTCACACTTGACTCATGAAAAGTTTTGTTTGTATATTCCATAATCATTAAGTCACGCTGCTCTCTCTCTCTCTCTCTCTCTCTCTCTCTCTCTATTCGTCTCAATCACCCCTTGATTCTGACTGGTCTTCTAGACTACATCCTGTGTCCCTACAGAGTCGTTTTAGGTAAGTTCCTATTGGTCGGCTAAAACTGGCATGTCCTTGTGAAGGATCCCAAAGGAAAACGTCACTTTTGAGTTCATCCTTACTTCTCTAGCAGTGTCCTGAAGGTCTTGTTCGTCTTGTGATAGAGATAGGAGGTAGGTGGCGACACAACTGATCTTTCACGGGATACGCCAATAGGGTGGCAATAATGTACTTATTGAAGTTCAGTATTTTCCACCCTATTGGCGTATCTTACAATACGCTACTTATATCTTCTCATAGAAGGGGGAGATCCCCAAGAAAGGAGTGTCGTGTGTATGACACTAAACTGCATCTGAGGATTGTGAATTACCACTTCATTTCTCTTATTTCCTGGTCCTCTGACACCTGGAGTGGAATTATCCGTTTGGGTCCAATCTATTGGTCGAATATATCAGTTTAAAAGTTATTGGTATTACGTAAGAATACATGAAATCACATAATTGTGCAAACAAGTGGTTACTATTAAATAGGATTATTACTGTTACGAAGACTTGAAATCTAAGGATTATTATTACTTGCTTGAAAGTATACCAATACATGCAAATAAGTGATTATAATTAAATAGGAATAATTACTTGAAACCTTTTGATTATTAGTATTATATGCAAATACTTGAAACCATACAACTATTTGCTTGCCCAGACGGCTGGTCCTGTAGAATACACCGACTGCACCTCTGCAGAGGTATAAGATCCCCCCAATGAGTGTCCTGTATATGACACTAAACAATCTGATGGTGAGGTTCCAGTGATGCTGGGGCTTTGGGGAATGCGGAGCACCCCTTCGTTGCCATTGCTCCTAGGTCTACTCTGGCCCAGCGTGGTAGCACCTGATAGGGTCCTATCTATGGGTTAAAAAAATTAACGGCATATTCATGCTAAACGGAATTGTTTGACTAAACTGAATAGCTTGAAATAGAAATGTTTTTGACAAATGATCTGTGTACTTACATTTAAACTGCGTGTTTATGCTAAACTTAATTATTTGAAATGAAACTGTTTTTTGACATTGAAACTGTACTTACACAAAACTGATTTATTTAATATAGAACTGTTTTGATATTTAACTGTGTGTAAAGAAAATCTGTACTTATACTAAACTGAATTAGCTGAATCAGAATTGTTTGAATAAACTGAATAAATTGAAATAGAAATGATTTTGACAAACAGTGTACTCGTACTAAACTAAATTGTTTGAAATCATCATCATCATCCTCATGTCGTGCCGACAGCACGGATATCCCTGACCCTCTCTCGCCACTTCTCCTTTTTATGTAGTTTGAGGGTGGGTCATGGTTATCCTTCGATGGCTGTTTTTATTCTCATCTATAGAAGCCACTCTTATAAATGAGCAACTGTGGTTCCCGGATCAAACTGACGATCCTGACTGTTGAGCCGCGAGACTCATACGTCCAGGACCAGGCTTTGCGTTTGGCCGTCAGAGGGTTTATTCGCATATCTTTACGTCCATCATGCTGCTTCCCATGTGTACGTAAAAAAAATTGGCCTTTCTTTTCCAGTAAGTTTTAACTTAGTTAAAGTCCAAGATTAATGTATATTTATAATAGATTTTTTTTTTTGGGGGGGGTATATTTTCACCTGTCTTCTGATATTGGCCCTAAAATTTGGGTAGCTCTACTACTTGGGAAGGTGGACAATAGTCATTTTGTTATTTTTTGGGTTTGTTTAGTTTTGTTTTTTTTTGGGGGGGAGTTGTGGCATTGGGGACTTTTACTTAGGCTGTTTTTTGTTGTTGTTTTTTTCTAATCTACTGTGAGGGGGGTGTTCAGTGGGGATTCTAAGCTTTTAGAAAAGACTCTTCCATGTACCGAGCGTGCTAGCACCTTTGGCCAGGGTCATACATCAAATCTGGATTTACGGTAAAATTTTCTTTGCATTTAAAGCACACTGTACAAGCGGCATTTTACAAAGAAAACAGCATACAATTTTGTAAAATCTTTTGGCATTTTAAATTAGGACTTAAAGACAATATACTGACCAGTTTTGGACCCTTGGTTTCTGGGGGACTTTTTCTATAAAAATGGATTTGGCGTTAAATAACTTACAAAGGTTGATATCCATAAAATCAAACCAACCAACCAGCAACTATGTGCAAATTAATTGAATTAGATAATTATATATCATACAACTGTGGGCAAAAGCATTTAAGAAACAAATATACAAAATATATAAATATAAACTTTCAATGAACACATTTTTCTATCATCTACGAATGAAATAACCTTAGACAGGTTGTTATGCTGTTAAAGTAAAAAAAGATTTAGCCAAAGCATTCTTTCTTTTTTTTATTACGCCTAAATAGTATTTCTCTACCGAAATTGACCGGGAAATATTTTGAGATTTTAAACGTCAACTTTACCTATCGCATATTTATCCTAAAATAAAGTTATCGCGGTAGATAAATTTTTGCCCTCACAGTCCTATACTATATTTGACTGCCTATAAGACGTATACAAGTAATCGTTTATATATATATATATATATATATATATATATATATATATATATATATATATTGGCAGAATTTCTTCATTAATACATATTTCGTTGAACATAATAGACATTTTTTGTCAACATATTTTTGGTTGATCCTTTCATATTGCCTTATTGATTTTATATTAAGCGGGAATTGGTTGATGTATCTTCCGTAATTATTTTATTTCCCAGGTACTTTCTGTCCGACTTTTGGCCATCTATTACAAAAGTGGTGTAACTTTTGTATGTACATTACTACTTTATAAGAAGAAGAGCGTCTGTGCCGTTGCAGTGTGTAGCGTTTTTTTTTTAAATTTATTCCTATAAATAGTGTCAGTAGCTAAAGACATTTAAGTACATTAGCACTGGTTTAAAAATTAAGTACTTGGTAAATAAATGATTATGGAAGATAAATCAACCAAATTCCGCCGAATATTATAAAATCAATATGGCAATATGAAAGGATCAACAAAAATTTAAGAACAAAAAATGTCTATTATGTTCAACGAAATATGTATTAATAAACATTTATATATATATATATATATATATATATCAACCCCTTTGCACGAGAAGAATGCAGCACATGTTCAATCTTTAACGTAGTTTAACAGGTTTGAGTTCAAAGTTTTCCTATTCCAAGATATTATAAGTAAAAAAAGTAAGTAAAGTTGGAGACTGCAGTCTCTGGATTGCTTAAATTTACCTATGATTCTTACCTAATAGTGCTGAATGTTAAGCGAGGCAGCATCAAGTACCATTTTTTAATTCTTTGTTATGACTCGACCTGGGATTGAACCACGGTCTCCCGGACCATTGACGAAAAGACATACTCTCTCTAATTCAAAGGGCAAATAATAAACGAGGGAGAAAACCTATAAGTGTGAACTTCTAAACTTCTGTCGTCATCTGGACAGGAATAATAATCAACTGCTTGTCTTATTAGCAATGAAAAGCAAGTAAGATACAAACACGATTTTACAATACTTCAGCTGTATACGTGTTACAGTTTGGTGATATAGTTGCAAGGCTACAGGTCAAAATGTGAGAGGAATGGAGGCTTAACCTCATGATCGATGGAAAAACCTTCTCTTCCTTTCCTTATTGGTTGGATATGGAAGAACGTTAGCCGGAGAAAAGCAGCCTGCTGGCTTTGTAGGGAGACCACTCGATAAATTAATCAAGGAAGAAAGCCACCGAAAAAGCGCCCGTGCACATCCGGAATTCCATGCCACCTCCCATAGTGAAAGGAATGAAAGAAGCTCTTGTCTTGCCAGTTGTCGGGACAAAAATTTCTGAATCGGTAGTGTGTTCGCCAAAGGTCTGGGAAACCAGGGTTCAATACCAGGTCGAGTCAAGACTCAAATAATGGTATTTAATGCCGCCTAGCTTAACACTCAGCATTATAAGGTAAGGATCAAGGGTAAAGTGGAGCAATCCAGGGAATGGAGTAACGCTTTCCCTTACAACTTGGTGTAGTAGCTATTGAAAAGGGAGCCTTTGGGTACTCTCGACTAAGGTCGCCAACTTTACTTACTTTTATTGGGGAAAAAATCATTCCTCCTTCCGCTGAGACTTCTCCATTTCCATCCACAAAGCTGTCAGAAACTACGGAATATTAAAAATGGGGAGTTATTACATGAAACCCTACTCGGAAATTAAATAATCAAATAATAAAATTTTCATTATTATAATCATTTTTCACTCCCAGCAATTTTTTTCTAACTGGTGGGTTCTTTGCTGAAGTCTGAGTGATAGCAAATACCTCAGGTCTCTAGAGCTCTTCGAGGTATACTACCTGATTTTAATAGTATTGTCTTCTGGATTCTCACCAATCTTCTCCGGCTCGCAATTTCCCACTATCAATTTTTCAATACCTTGCAGACCGTTCCAAATCACCATTTACAATTGATATAATGGTCCACCTAATAGTCTACAGCTTTATAAGCTTCTGACAAAATCCAAGTATTTGTCTTTTCGGTTTTTTTTTTTATTTTCTCTCTATGATACCCTGAAGAATTCTATGCGTCTCACTTTCTATGATAGATTCTGGCTTTCACATATATCATGTCAGCATGGTAAAATTTTAATCTCTTGCGCAATTCTTAGAGGATCATCGTTCTCATACAATCATGGATATTTTTCATATCAGTTCTAACTGATGGCTTTACGCGGGCGTGTAAATGACAGCAAGTTTCCTCAACACTGTTCCTAGTAGCCTAGCCGATTTTAGGGGGAATTCCCAGTAGTGTAAAGGCTAACGTGCTGGATTGTGACATCGTAGTGAGCAAGTTCGAGCTCCAGTTGCGCTATTACGTTCACTTTCGGACTAATACCTTCGAGAAAGGTATGACTGACGTCATGGGTTCAATAGTACCCCTGGTATTCTTCTACAAAGATAACTTTGGCATTAAATGAACCGCGAAAATTGATATGCCATTAAACAAAGAAACCAAACCAACATGACCAATTTTAGCAATGCTGTGGTCTTTATTGTTTCGATTTTTGCTCTAATCTCCAGTTTATAGAGTCTATTTTCCAGATTTCTGGGGATTGTTCCAAAGATCCTGAATACGACTGGTATCACCGTCACCTTTATGTTTCACAGCCTACTCAGTACTCTAGCAAGTTCCATGTATTTGTTCAACTTTTTGTCTTCTTACACTTTCACTTTCACTCTGTTGACTCAGTAAAATTTACTCTAAGACAAGGTTGTGTTGTTCTTGTTAATTAAAACACCGTCTGACCATCTAACCTAGATTAGAGATCTGTTTTGATCTTAAATCCCAGAGAATTCCCTGTGTGTCATTTTCAAGGACATATTCTAGTTACAAAATAAATAGGTCGCCAATAAATTTTCTAAAGCAAGTGTAGAATTCAAAAGTTAACTGGTAATACGTCAGAAGAGTCATGGAAAATAACCAGTGATATGATAAGACTAGACTTGACCCCAGACTGAACTCTTTAGCAGTTCTCTCATTGGTTAGTTCAGCCGTAACGAACAGATGCTTAAAATGGCTAATTCTCTTGTCTTGCGGTTGACATGGGGATTAGGGTGAATAAAGACGTCGAAAATGTAAAAAAAAATAACTCTTTATATTCATTTATAAGAACAGAAATGGACACAGAGACCAAAATAAATCCAAGACCACTCGAAGAAGTCCCAGAGATCAGGCCAGATAGATAAGTATAAGAAAAAGACTAAAGTGAAACAATTCTAGTTTGTGTATAAACCATTTGTTAGTATCTTGAAATGTTTATTTCTTACACAATCCCCTTTTCACTCAGTCGTTCTTACTCTTGTATTCTTTTGGAGCTAGTTTAATGCATTAGCTTATTATCTTACATCTTGGTCACCACATAATCAACTGTTGCTATTCTATCGTGAATTATCAATTTTTGCTCATATATCATTGATCCTTAAAGCATTGTTATGTGTTCCTATTTATAAAGATTCAGTTTATTCTCTTGGGGTTTCGCCTTCTTAACTATACCCATGTCTTCTCGAGGGTAATTTTCTTAGTTTGAACTACCCATGCAGTTATTCTTTTATCATTAAGGGTTTTTGGACTATTGTCTTCATCTTTATTGCTATTTCCTCAACGTTGAAACGTTCAGGAAATAACAATAAAGATGTAGACAACAGTCCGAAAAACCTTAATGATAAGAATCACCAAGCTTCATCTCAGAAATTTAGACAACTAATACCAATGCAGTTATTTTTCTTCCTATTTTAGTTTTCTGTACTTTGTTCTTTTTACTGTTTGTTATTTTTATTTGTATATTTGTTACTGGCTGCTGTAACTAGTCTTTCTTTAATTTTTCTTTCTGTAACATACCCATACATGAATATGTGAAACGTACATAGAATGTTCATAACATATATACATAGAACATAGGAATCCCGAAACACGAAAAACACTTACGACTTCTTAGTTCAGGTACGAAACTTTTTATTACCTTTGAGTTTATAGGTTCTTCGACATAAGGAGAGAGATACACATTCTTTCTATTCTGGCTTTTCCATCTGCAGGCCCCCAACACGTGTGGCACCCGCCACAAGGCCAAGGCGAGCAAGCGAAAGTCAACCGTCTTCCCCCAAGCCAACAACTCAACTCAACTTTTTCAAAATTCCCAAAATCCTCCGCGCACGCTTCTGGTGCATGATGTCATTCACATCCACTGGTCAACCTTTCTATCTTGGATTTTTATTTTGACATCTGTGGACGACACACCCTCCCCGCACGCGCGTCAACACCTGTGCTCGAATTTGCACCTAACTAACCCATGTGCTGAGCAGAAAGGTTCTCACACAAACTAAACCCAAAGGCAAGATATATAAAACGAAATCCCTTGGCCATTATATTAAATTTCTTGGTATATTATTCGAATCCTTGAATTGCGTCATCCTAACTGCTCGGGGTGTTCTCTACTTCCTTCTTTTCTTGTCAATCCTATTTAGGTACATACTCTTTGTCGGCATGTTCAAATTTTAATATCTGAGGCGATTCCCACTTGATCACCATTCCCAACCAATCATGTCTACACTTTTATTAATATCTTTATTATTCCTATGTATTGCTACACATTACTGTGGTATTTCTGTTAGACATTTGCTTTTATCCTATTCTTTTTGGTTTTCCATTTACCAAAGCGACTATTTATTTTGGCCGGGTTCCTTATTCGTCTTTCTGGCAATGTCTTATTCTCTCACAACCTGGAGGAGCTGGATATATTTTACATAGGTTCCCAGGGTGGAGTATGAGAGAATAGTTTCATAATTTATTGCATGTGTCTTCATCCTTACAAACTTAAATATATAACTAAGCAAATACTGACTGACTGCTCGCTTCCTCTTAGCCACACACACACACACACACACACAGAGACACACACACACACACATATATATATATATATATATAGGCATATATGTATGCACGAGTTTGAGTCTTTCATAAACACTTATTTTAAACAAACTTATATATATATATATATATATATATATATTGGCGCACATAAGTACATGTACATACACATATATATGACTATGTACGGGTATGTAAATATGCGTCTTATTGATTTCTACAACATGTACATATGCATAGGTGTTATGCTATCAATTTAAATATACATGTGTAAACATAAATAAAAACATAGATGTTGAGATAGATATTTATAGGCTTAGATAGATAGATTGATAGATACTTTGGTAAGTCCGTAGCTTAATGATGAAAGGAATATTTATGCAACATAAGATCCTGCATTAACTCTGCACTTAAACAAAGTTTTTTTTTCTACCGATCCTACATATAAAAAAGAGACTATATATATATATATATATATATATATCACCAGATCTGATTTATATGATCTACCAGGATGGTGAAGACCGACGCTGTATTTACTGAAACAAAATGAATGAATGAAATGTTAATTTTCTCCGAAATAGTCCCCTCGTTAATCAGGTACTAATTTGAGAGAGATTTTCTTTGGTCGAAGTTCTTTTGATAAGGTTCAAAACTTTGTGAGGCTTTTTTATTTGTTATTTTTTCTACGTCGCCAAATCGTAAGCCTCGTGATTTTTCAGTTCATGAACCAAGAAAAAGAAAACTCACGTCGCTAGGCCTGATGCAGTCTAGCAAAATTTTTCGTGACTATTCATCAAAATTTATGAGGAATTGGCCCTAACTTGGTTGAAATTCGTCCAGGCATCTTAATGGCAGTCTAGACATCTAGACGGCATAACTTCATTGTATTAGTTCAACCTGGTCTATAACGCCGCAGAATCAATCTAAAAAAGTTGGACGAAAGATGAAGATGCAAATGATCACTATACAGTGACCAGATAGTTCAAAGAAGTTCGTTCAGGATGCAAGAACCTCAATCAGGCAAAGTCGAGTAGGCCAAAAACCGTGGATCCCGAGGCTGTGCTCCAAGCCAAAGAGAAATACTTAAAGAATATCAGGTGAGTCCAGTGCGCTTCGTGATTGGCAAAAGCTACCGAATTGCGCCAAACGTTACCCAAATACTGCAAGTTACTGAAATCACCTTCACTGTATGTTTATCCTGGCAGCTTTCAATTCATACTCGGAGTGATTTAATGCACTGCGTGTCAATGCACGAATCTACCAATCATAACGGTTGCCCTTGACAGCTTGAACTGCTTTGTTCACATAATATGGGGAGCGTAAATTAACATGCACCAAAATATTGCTCAAACTTTGACTCACCCTTGTATATACACGATATATTTCTCGTTGTATCATGGAATTCCTTCACCAATGGCCCAGTTCCTTATGCCATGGCTGATGAAATTTCAACCATCTTAAAAGCTAAAATTTGCTCAGCTGACCAAACACATCTATTTTGATTTAAAATCAAAAAATAAATTAGAGCCTTAATATCGATATGTTTTTTATTATATATATATATATATATACTTAGAGGATATAGA
The DNA here is from genome assembly GCA_963585895.1 of Sepioteuthis lessoniana. NCBI lineage: Eukaryota > Metazoa > Mollusca > Cephalopoda > Myopsida > Loliginidae > Sepioteuthis > Sepioteuthis lessoniana. Next base: position 88,831,492 of record OY757914.1, on the reverse strand, counting down.
GATTAAATTTCTAATATATTTAACAGTTCATTGGCGTAATGTTTAGTGTTCACCAATGGTCCAGGATAACAGGGTTCAATCTAACTAAAGACTCAAAAAATGAAACTTGATGACGTCTTGCTTAACACTTAGCATTATAAGGCACATCTCAAGGGGAAGTGGAGCACTCCAGGGAAAAGAGTACCGTCTTCCTCTACACCTCGGTGTCGTAGCTATGGAAAAGGAGCATTCGGGTCACCGTCGACTATAGTCGACTAACTTAGTATATATATATATATATATATATATAAACAGGTGTTCCCAGATTCACGTTTTTGGTAACAAGAGACAAAATAAATTGAGAAGAGCGGTAATATACACCTTTATATGCATATATATATGTGTGTGTGTGCGTGTGTGTGTGTGTGTGTGTGTGTGTGTGCGCGCGCACCTGTGTGTGTAAATACAGACACACTCGCATATCTATGTAATTTTAGATATATAGAATACGTATGTGCAATCTTCTATTATCGCCAGATGATCATGAAAGCCTGAAACGGACATATTGTTGGATATTGACTTGAAAAACCCCATTGACATATGTCGATGCAGCCGCGGAAGACGGACGCTGGAAACAAAAATAACGCAAAATTCGCCAGGTACCTAAAGAAAATAGTACGCATGTGTTCTTGGCAGAGATGCCGCGTAAATTGCGTAGGTGGCATGCTAGAAAGAGGTGTCTTCACGTGCAACGTGTAGATGGTTGACTGGAGGTCTGACAAGGAGTATTTACGTGGGCGTCCGGAATATTATATAAGCATGAAGCTTTTGATCTAAACCAGAAAAGGTTTCACCGAGGATTCATACCTCTGCTCCTGTGTGCGCAGATCAAGCGTCTTCAACCGTTCGTACTCTACCCATTCTCACACTTCAGGTAATAAAAGGAACAGAAAAGAAGCTGATTATATTTTTATACATCTGTGTTGTTGTCTCTCTCAGCTATATAACAATATTCTCTTAAAGCAGCTGAATTTTGAATAAACTTCATTAAACTTTCAGTAGCAGAAGGAACTTTCTTTTTAAAGAATACATTTTTTTTAATCTGCTGTTGGATAATAGGTTTTAATAGGTTTGAATATTTAACAATATAGGAGTGGCTTAATTCTAGGGTGAGTGCTTTAAATATTTAAAAAACTGTAAGTTGTCTATATATATATATATATATATATATATATATATTCTCCTTATTCTTTATATATGCATATGTGTCTGAACTCTTTAGCTAATTCAAACAGCATGCAGAAAATACAACATTGCATTTTATTTTTTTTTTAAAAGAAACGCTCATGAACGTAGATCATTTCCAGATAAATGTTAAAATGCTTGAAAGTTAATTAGCGAATATACACAAAGATATCACAAAAAATAGATTGCTGTATGGATAAGCCATGTCACTATTACATATTTAATGATAGCCAGAAGAGTAATGCTTTTTACTAGTCTTCGCCTCAATCGACAAACACAAATGCCAAGCCAACACTCAGAGGGATACTTACTAAACTTTTGCTTGGTCAGTACTTATTTAGCTCCTTTCGAGGGGGGTGACATGTGACCATTTAAATGAAGAGTCCACGCGCTAAAGACTAGTTTCACGAACCCCGCGACCCTTGGCATCAGACTATTTCAATCCTCCCCATAAGTACTGTGGGGAAGTTAATACTGCGGGAATGAAATTTTGTAAGGGCGCTTCCAAGTGTTGTTGTTTATTTGTCATTGTGTTTGTTTTCGTTTTTTGTGGGGTGGAATTCGGTGAATTTTTTTTTTTTTCGGTGTTCGTCCAAAGAAATGTACACAGTTAAGTAAGACAAATAAAAACAACACTGCAAATCTAACCTGTAAGCCAGAGAGTTTGAGTCAGATTACTCAGTCTGGCACAGAACCAAATAAGGAGCCACTCAGTCGGAGTCAAAATCCCTACATTAGTTATTCATTATATCAACTGACGCCATTTAGAAATATGCAACTACTCCAGTCATGAAACAGAACTCACATAATATATTAGATGGTAACTCGAAAACAACGTTGTCCAAGTATGTACTAAGATATATGAAGAAAACTAAAATAGAACATACATAGGGACGCACTGTTATAGATAGACAGATTGATAGATGCAATTGCCAATAGAAGATTGTATATTATGAAACTTGATGAATCATATAAATAAAAATGTATTGATTTTATTCTTTTTGTAATTCTAGCCCACATTAGAAGTTACACTAATTGCCAAACAGAGATATTTGGAAATTGAGGAACGTTAATGGGAGACGGGAATCATTTAAAATATGGTAATAAAACAATCTGAAAATCATAAACTGAACTCTTACAAATTTCATGAAATACATGCACGATAATTATATTTCAGTTGCGGTTTCTTTGTTTAATGGCATATCAATCTTTGCGGGTTATTTAATGTCTAACCCATCCTTGTTGAAGAACAGCGGTGATACTGGTGCATATTCCTCTTTGACAGCCGGTTAGTGTGGATTTCGTAAACAGGATGCTGCTGTGTCTTAAAGTAAACAAGGGACAACAGAAATGAAACGTGAATTGCAGCGGAAGGAAAATGTGCGGGTGTCCAGAAAATATATAATGACGAAAGTTTTCGACCTCAGCGGTCAGTCAATCGGGGTCTGTAGTCAGCAGAGTGGACACGTCAGCCAGAGGAGCGCTCCCCACCTCCTGTTTGAGGAACTGGCTCTGTATCAGGTTCCCGTGAAAGAAACAAGCTTCTGAATATGTGTATCGCAACGTGGTTTCAAACATAATAGTCCGAATCTCTCTCTCTCTCTCTCTCTCTCTCTCTCTCTCTCTCTCTCTCTCAGCCATTTCGACCCCTTGGCTTGAAAGAAGAGAGTATACATTTTTATAAACGAGTGTTGTCACTCGATATAGAACAAGACTATTAAACCCGTTAATGGGAGAATAAGGAGATTCTTAAGCTTTCCTTAGGTTTTTGGCCCGAAAGTGAACGTAATACCACGACTGGAATTCGAACTCGCTTAAGTCGAGGCTGTAGTGCTGCACTTTAGCAATCACAACACCTGATAATTTCATTTCAACTTATGAATCGTATTCTGAGATAATAAATTTCTGTAACAAAATTTTATCAATTAATAACAACAGATATATGTGTCAAACAACCTGAAAATAGAATTAAAATTAAAGACGAAAAATGAATATTTGGTTCTTTGAAGTAAGTAGTATACTTTTGTAGGTAAACATATTTTTCTATCTTAATTTTATTTATCCTTATTTGTTTTGTTTTGATTTGTTTTTTTTTGGGGGGGGGGTCTTTTTTTAGAAAATTTTTAATAATTTTTAGATAGGTAATTCGATTTAAAATAAGGTTAACATTGTTCCCGAGAAGGCCAGATAATATAAAAACGCTATCACAGTTAAGAAGGATTACAAAAGTTTCTAACAATACGCCAATTAAAAAGAAAGAAAAGAAATATTATTGGAAAGAAAAAAGAATAAAATACAGTAATAAAGCATACTGATTCATTTTTAATGTTTTTCTAATAATTTTTTCCCATTTTAGTCTGCAATTATTGAAGAAAAATATGCAAATTAGCTAACTCCATTAAGAAAAAATCGATAATGCTCTTGTCAGATTAAGTAGAAACGTGATGGAAACTATATATATATATATATATATATATACCCAATCTGTAGAAATAAATATACATTGCAATCTGTATTGACACAGGATGCAGTTTGTGGCGGGGGGCTACCTGGTGCGATAGATGATATGAATGGATGGAGAAAAAGAGTCAGGGAAATCCGTGCTGTCAGGGCGACTTGATGATGATCTATACATACGTGGATCGTTCAAAAAGTTCTAAGCCTCACCTAGGAAGAGAACAACTTTTGTATAGCAGAACATTTTTTTGGATACAACATCATACTGACACTTCTTACAAAACTAGAAAATCTAATTCAGAATTCTGTCTAAATTTTTTGTGCCGGTGAAACCCATACAAATGTGTCTGTGGTGTAATGGTTACCGTGGCAGGAAATGGACACGGTGACCCGAGTTCAAATCCTAGATGAGGCTGTTTGTATTTCACATCATGTTAATACCCTTGGGAAGTGTTTAATCCACCTGTCCTCCCTCCAGTTATGGATAAATAGTTGGTCAGACTGGGCTCTTTAACCTTGGTATGGCATTTGGTTTAGGAGGAGGAAAACTCTGATTTGAAACATGTTAAACTCCGCTTGAAAATTGACCATGTACCACATCCTACTCGAACGGATGGATATGTAAATACACGCCAATGTGAGAGGTGTATAATAAATCTAAAACCTGGGTAAAGGTGAGAACTTTCTGAATGACCCTCGTATATATATATATATATATATACACACACGCACACACACAAAAAGCTATAAAAGATGGAAATAGTAATAAAGTCAAATAAAAATTGGCGGGAAGGTTGGTTGGTTTCTTTGTTTTAATGGCATATCAACTCTTTTTAGGTTATTTAATGCCAAAGCCATTCTCCTAGAAGAACAGTAGTGGTACTATTTAACCCATAGCTGGGAGGATAAGGGGGTTCATACCTTTCCCAAGGGTATTTACCCGAAAGTGAACGTAATAGCGCGACTGGAGTACGAACTCGCGTACTACGATTCCGCAATCCATCGCTTTAACCATTACACCACGAGGACACCCCCTGGCGGGGAGGATAGGAAAAGAAAAGTGATGTAAGATATTTGTAACTTTTGATTTTAAAGGGCTAGAAGATCCAGGATTACATTCTTTAACTAGTTAAATAGCCTCTCATGGAGAATGTGCCAAATAAGGAACATTTAGTAGATATCTCATCTACAGAAAACAATGTCAAAATATTCATAGAGAAGACGTGGACAACTATTGAGGAGTTTTCGAACATATGAAAATCTGATATCTCTGATGAAATAAAATGTTATTTCTTCCAAGTAATTGGCGTGTTGGTACTACTGGATGGTTGCACTACCTGAACGGAGAAAAAGCTAGATGGGAACTATACAAGTATGCTATGTGCTGTTTTGAACTAATCCCAGAAGCAGCACCCCACAAAAAGCAGCTGTGAGGCCACTTATCAACCATCTTATCAATCATCCAATTTTGAGAGAGAGAGAGAGAGAGAGAGTCAGGCAACTTCAAGCTATTAGCATGACTTGATGAAGATGATGATGATGATGATATTACAAAATCAGTTTACATTCGTTCATACATGTTCGCGTTATTTCTTTTTTTAACTTTATTCATTCCTTGTGAAAGTTTGAAATTTATATGTAGAAATTAAATAGGACGAGCTTCGCTCGATCCCAAAGGCTTGCAATTTGGTATTGAAAAATGTCCATGCTCATGATGAAAGGTAAAATTACGTCAAATAACAGAAATAATCAGAACTCTTGGAGAAAAAAATATAACAAATATTTGCTAATATTGGAAGCGGACGCCATCAAACGTGCAAATGAAAGAAAATTAAAAAAAGAGTGTCAAGGAAGAACAAGAAAACTTCTCGAAATCAAACTCTACCGCAGAAATCTAATCGAACGGATTGACACCTGACTAGTTTCCCTAGTAAAATACACGGTACCATTCTCAAAAATAGACTAAGTAAGAATTCAGGCAAATCGACAAGAAGACGAAAAGGTTGATGACAATAGACAAGGCTTTACATCCTAACGATCATGTAGACAGACTATATGTACCAAGAAAAGAAGGAGAAAGAGATCTCGCCAGAATTGAAGATAGAATAGATGTATCAATATGGCGACTAAGTCTAAAAAGAACAAAAAAGGGAAAATTTAATCAGTAAATAACATCACTAACAACATAAGGACAACCAGAACAACAATAACTGGGAAACAGAAATGGGAATTAAAACAACTATAGGGAGATTTCAAGTGACAAACTGGCGAAATCTCACACGAAAATACCTGGACATAGCTACGAAAGTGAAACCTTAAGAGAGAAACTGAATCTCTTCAATTAGAAACACAAAACAACACCATAAGAACCAAAGCGAAAATATGCAACAAAATAGCAAATGTAGGTGAGGTGGTGACAAAAACGAAACGATAAATCACATAATAAGCGAATGTTGCAAACTAGTGCAAAAGAACTATAAGACTAGACATGATTTGGTGGGAGAGGTGATCTACAGAGAAATGTGCAAGAAATTGAAATTCGGCCATACTAGCAAATGCTACATGGACAAATCAAAATCCACCCTGGAGGTTGAAACACAAAAGAATTCTCTGGGATTATGAGATACAAATGGATCACTTAATCCAGGCCAGAAAACCGGACCTAGTGATAATTAACAAAAAGAAAAACGCCGTAGAGTGGACACTGCCGTCTAAGCTGACAGAGTGAAAATCAAGGAAAACGAAGAGAGACAAGTAGTTGGACTTTGCCAGACACCGAAGAAAGCTGTGAAATATGAGGATGACGGTGATACTCGTTGTTATTGTGGCACTTGGAATTATCCCCAGAAGTTTGGAAAGAGGACTGGAAGAGTTAAAAATCAGAGAACGAGCCGAGACCAACCGAACTACCACATTATTAAGATCGGCCAGAATACTGAGAAGAGTCCTGGAGGCCTGAGGAGACTAGCTGTCACTGAAATTCCAGTAACTGGCCACCAGCTAACAGAGACGTGAAAAACTCGCAAGAGGTAAAACGATATTAATTTATTATTCATACTTTAGCGATCATTACGCAGTGAACATTTGCCAAACTAGGAAAATCTTCTTAGAATTATATGATTTCCTGAGGACATACAAGTATTTTGAATCATGAAATTCATTAAAAACTAAACTTGTTTGCTCTTGCCAAATCAAAACTTAAAAAAACTCTCAACTGTTCTCAACAGTAATATTACTTTCAAACACTAAAATTAGCTCGTAGTCAACACTTGCTTAAAAGTGTCATTTGGGCATTTTGTGGCAATATCCTCATTGGCCTATCTAATACCGCCTGCAAAACGACCTCAATTTAAAGTTGTATTTGTTTTTAAGAAAAGCTTAGTCAGCTGCCGGTTTTGGTCAAAACTCTATCAGCTATGAAAAAGATAACAAAAACAAATTACTTGATACACGCTTGATATTGTTTTATTCACTCTTCTGTTTGCTTGTTTTGTTTGTTTAGTCTAAATGAGTAGACCCTCATTATCGCGATATGGACAACGGTTTAAAAAACTTCTGCGCTTGTCAGTTTTCTCCTCTTTCTTTATCTAACTGACAACTACTAAGTCGTCTGCAAACTCCTACCCTTGCCGGCGACCTACCACTGCTTACTACCCTGGGCTCGAACTTTTACTACTCTCTTTGACTCCCGATAGCTTCCTATAATATATGGGTTTCTGAAAAGAAAACAGCTTTCAGAACTTGGACTTCCCAGGAATTCTAAAAGTGATAGCTTTGTCAACTGACCTCTGAACGTATTAGTGGTGAAGACTTTACGAACATTAAAAGACTACCTCTTACATCATCATCGAGATATCGTTCTCTTTCTATTTTACTAACTATTAAAATCTACCAAACTCTGTTATTATCAATTAGAATTTTATTATCTTTTAAAATCTGCCAAACTCTATTATTGTGGATTAATTTTATAATTATTATCTATTAAAATCTGACAACTTCTATCATCATCTACAATTTTTTTCATTATTATGTATGAAAATATAACAACTTCGATTAAAACCTATCAAAATTTTCATTATTATCTATTAAAAATCTACCAACCTGTATTATTACCAATTAAAATTTTCATTATTATCCATAAAAGGTCTGCCAACATCTACTGTTATCCATTAAAATTTCATTATTATCAATTAAAATCTTTCAATCCTTATTATAATCTATTAAAATTCATTATTATCTATCAAAACCTTCCATTCTTTTATACTATCGATTAAAATTTTTATTATCATCAATTAAAATCTACCAACCTTTATTATTATCAATTAAAATCTGACAAACTCTTTCATTATCAATTAAAATTGTTATTATCATCTTTTAAAATCTATAATAATTATGTATTAAACATTTGCCAGCATCTATTAAAATCTATTAAAACTTTTATTATTATCAATTAATATCTGCCAGCCTCTTTTATTATCAATTAAAATTGTTATTATCATCTATTAAAATCTATAATAACCGTGTATTAAAGATTTGCCAAACTCTGTTAATATTTATTAAAATTGTTATTCTGCACACATCCATGTACGTACATATGCATTAGCTATGCTCACACACATCCATGCCGATACATTCACAACCACATCCGTATACAGATCTGTTCGCTATGCCAATACGCATACATACTCGGGAGACCTGGGTTCAATCCCAGTTCGCATCATACCAAAGTCTTTTAAAATGGTACTTGATACCTCCTTGCTTAACACTCAGCAATATAATATACGTATCAAGAGTAAAGTGGAGCAATCCAGGGAAAGGAGTCGTGCCCTCCCTACACCTCCGTGTAGTAGCTATTGAAAAGGGAGCCTTCTGGACGCCCTCGACTACGTTCGCCAACTTTACTTAACTTTTCTTACTTATAGAGAGGCAAAATAGCTTACTACTTATAGAGAGGCAAATAGCTTACTGTCATATTGTAATGTTAATTATGCTTTTATATTTAATCTATACAATATATATATATATATATATATATATATATATATATATATATATATATATATATATATATATATTATCTAAAGATATCTAAATGTATTTATATAAATATTCTACGAGAAGAAACGGAAGTACAGGATATATACGAAGCATCAGAATTCATGCCTAGGAAAATTAAAAGGTTAACTCTCTTTGATATTTACCATTTGCAGTTACAATTCTTTTAGAATGACGCCATGATGACAATTCAGTTGATGGTAAATAAATTAGTTTAAATTAACAGATACAAAGAACAGGTATTGTTTAGATAAAACAAAAACAAATACAAATTTTGTTAATTCTATCTATTCGCACCTGCAACAAGCTTACAACGTTGCATGTATTACACTAAAATAATTCAAGTTAATTGAATTGATGTTAACTGAATTAATTAGGAATAACTTAAGTTTAAAATAGGTAGAAATTTCTTTACAGCAATTGCAAAATTCTATTCGCCTAAATGCCTCCGCAGGCGGTCCTTAAATTCGAGGTCAAGTCACTTCTTATTTTGAGAAATTCATATTATAATCATGCAAAAAACTAACCGAATCGCAAAAAGGATGAAACATCAACAGGGTTTTTAAAAGGTGGGGCTAAAAGTTATCAATTTAAGATAGAGGTACTCTTTTCTTTCCTTTTCTTTTCTTTTTTTATTTCTTTTTCTTCTTTTTTATCTGAGGATTGTTCACTTTGAAAACTTTTGGTTCAATTCAAAATTTTGACATCTCGCTAGTTTTAATTTTGAAAGATACTACGAAAGAAAGTGTATGGCAAATATCTAACCCTATATTTTGTATTTTAATATGCCTTTATTAACCCAGCAGTTTTCCCTTTACCATGTGCTTTTGGCCCAGCCGGCTGGGGCTGCAGAATACATCGACTGCATCTCTGCAGAAGGGTAAGACTCTCCCTACGAGTGTCTTGGATATGACACAAAACAATCTGATGGTGAGGTTACAGTTCTGATGGAGCTTTGGAGAATGCAGATTACCTCTTCGTTGCCATCGTTCCCAGGTCCACTCTGACCCGGAATGGTTGTAGCTGACAGGGTCGATATATGAGATAAAACTGTTTGACATTTAAACTGTGTATTCATGCTAAACTGAATGGTTTGAAATAGAAATGTTTTTTACATTTAACTGTGTGCAAACAAAAAATATATCTAAATAAATGACTGTTTAAACAAGAAACTGAACCTATTCTAAATTGAATTGTTCGAAGTAAAACAATTTGATCATTTAACTGTGTATTCAAATTAGATAGAAATAAATGAAACCTTTTAACTGTGTGAAAAAATGAGTAGACTCGTTTAAAAATATCACTCATATATTTGATATATATGTATAAAGAGGATTTGGCATTAAATGGTTGATACGCCATAAAACCCAACCAAACAAAATCATATATATTTGATATATGTGTATGAAAAGAATTTGGCATTAAATAGCCCACAATGTTTGATAAGCCAAAAAAAAACCCACAAAAACGGATAACTGTCCAATTTTTGCCTTTATGTAGAAAAACAAATCATTTTGGCCTTTATGTCGAAAGACAGATCCTTTTTGCCTTTATGTAGAAAGACAAATCCTTTTGGCCTTCATGTCGAAAGACAAAGCATTTTGGCCTTTATGTTGAAAGAAAAATCATATTGGCCTTATGTCGAAAGACAAATAATTTTCGCCTTTATGTCGAAAGACAAATAATTTTCGCCTTTATGTCGGAAGACAAATCACTTTCGCCTTTATGTAGAAAGACAAATCATATTGGCCTTTATGTCGAAAGACAAATCAATTTCACCTTTATGTAGAAAGACAAATCATGTTGGCCTTTATGTTGAAAGACGAATCAACACCATTAAAACATTCAGATACTATTGGGCAGTACAATCAGATATACTTTCATTTCCTTTTACTGGGTGCTGCTTGTTCAACTTTGAGGTTCTGTTTAAATTAATGTTCCAGAATTTTTAGAATTACCAGAGGTGTATCCGCTATTTTAAGTTTTAGACAAAATTTACCGCAGAACATATTTATATGTGCGTGTGCGTCTGCGCACATGTGTGTGTGTGTCTTATAGGCATGTTTCACCTGAAGATTGTTTTTTTTCTACTACTTGAAAATAATAATCATGAGACTGACATGAGGAAGTGAGAAAACAATTTATTTAATCTAAGTTTTATCCTGTTCTACCAAAACCCAGACAACTCAGGCTGTAGAATAAATCAACTGCATCTCTGATGGCGAGGCTCCAGTAATGCAGGAACTTTGGAGAATGAGTAGAATCCTTTCATTGCCATTTCTCCCTGGTCCACTCTGACTCGGAGTGGTAGCACCAGATAGCGTCCTATGTATGGGCGAAAATGAACAAAATAATATATCAAACACATATAAACTGTGCACAAGCAAATAACTTGTTACAAACTGAATTGTTTGAAATAGAACCGTTAGACTATTTAACTGTAAGTAAACAAATGACTGATGTTTAATTGAATTGTTAGTGATTCATAGCAATACTTTGAACTATTTAAATGAGCAAAAGAATGAGCTGAGGATCGTTTAAAAATGTTATCAACAAAATGTTTTACAAATCAATACATACGTATGAAGAGAATTCGGCATTAAATAACCAACTAAGGTTGAAATGTCATAAAACCAAACCAAATCAAACCAAACCTTTTCGACTTACCCGTTTTTGAACACTTCTCTGACAGTGGAAAAATGTTTATATAACGATTTGTTAATTTCACCACACACACACACACATACACACATATATATCATTCATCATCATCATCATCATGTCGTGCCGCCAGCACGGATATCCTTGACCATCTCTCGCCACTTTTCCCTATCGTTCATCGCCGCCGGCAGGTCTTCTGGGTTACATCCTGTGTCCTCACATAGCTGCTGTATGTAAGTTCGGGCTGGTCGTCCTGCCTTTGTTTGGCCATATGTGGGGGTCCATAGGAGTACGTCACTTACGATCTCGTCCTTGCTTCTCCAGCAGTGTCCGGCGTGTCTGGCTCGTCTGACCTGTATAGTTTTCGTGATGGGAGGCAAGTAGCCGTACAGTTGGCGTCTCGTGGGGTGTTGTCGCCAGGACTTGTTCAGTATTGCTCTCAACATTCTTGTGTAGTTGCCGTCAAGTTTCTTCTCCAGCCGTACTTGTATTGCGTTCGGATTTTAAATTACTTACTGATTTTCATGAAATACTTTCTGTTAAAAATTTATTTATTTATCCTTACCACATATCTCGCTTTCGAAATCCAATATTATAAACATTTTTATAATAGAAGAACCTCTGGATAGACAAACTGACTTGTGATGTACAGAGTGCAGCGGAAATTTTTAATTTTCAAAAGTGACGTTAGGTAAGTGGCAGTCGTAGCTCCATTCTGCTAATGTCTTACTATTTTTTCCTCCTACCGGACAATTACAAAGCAAAAGTACCTTTATAAGATGAACATGTTGAAGATAACACAACTGACTGCCTCACAATCTGGACATACATTAGAGTTTGGGCACCGCGGGGTCTTTAAGAAGACTTACTTTTAATTAATGAACCTGTGGTTCTGAAATATTACTGATTATAGATTTTCTATCCGGAACCACATTATTTCGACGTAATATGAAATGAGCACGAAAAGCTCTCTGTGTAGCAATTATAGATTCACCAATCTTTAAAAAACAATTTAAATAGCAAACGCTCGGTTTGTGCTGGTCGTAACTAATTCCATCTGAAAGAAAAACGCTGAGCCCTTAACCAAAGCGGTTAACCCTTTTCACTTACTTAGTTCAGTTACATAACTGAGGTTATAATTTAAATTTTGGGTGATATTTCTGCCACTGCCTCTATTTGTTCTTGTTTGATTGGTTGGTTGGTTGGAATTATATGGCATACCAACCTTTGTATCTTATTTAATGCAAAATCCATTTTGTGCAAATAACCGATTCTATTTCAAACAGTTCAGTTTAGCATGAGTACACAGTTTAATTGTCATAAACATTTCTATTTCAGGCAATTCAGCTTAGTCAAACAGTTCAATTTCAAACAATTCAGTTTAGCATAAGTACAGTTTCAATGTCAAAACAGTTCTATTTCAAGCAATCCAGTCTAGCATAATTACACAGATTACTTCTATTTAACTCATAGATAGGGCCTTACCAGGTGCTACTACTCCGGACCAGAGTGGACTAGGGAGCGATGGCAATAAAGGGGTACTCCGTATTCCCCAAAGCCTCTGCCTTACTGGAACCTCACTATCAGATTGTTTAGTGTCATATACAGGAAACTCGTTGCTGGGGTTCTTACCCCACAGCAGGGAAGCAGTCGGTGTATTCTACAGCCCCAACCGACTGGACAAATGGGCCAAAGGTGGGGGGTTTATTTGCAATGAACATATTATTCTAAACTGGAAACTGCTTTTGCGTCCATCTTTATGACAATAGATATAATGAAATGAAGACATGGGAGGAAGTCTGAGTGGCATAATGGCTAAGCCACTAGACTGTGTTATCGATGTAAGCAAGTCTGAACTCAGGTCGCTCTATTACGTTCACTTTCGGACTAATGCCCCTAGGGAAAAGTTTGAATCCTCTTATCGTCCCCAGTTACAGGTTAAATCATTCCTCTTCTACGAGGATAGTTGTAGCCCAAAATAACCTATAAAGGTTTATATGACATTAAACCAAGATAAACCAACACTTTCCTATTATACCTTTTAAAGATATCGCCGTTTAAATTTTTGAAAGTGACATCGGTTCTCTTTGAATGTCAGGCGTCGAAATGTAGATCATGACTTTAAATTTTGGTATCGATTAAGATTTTACAAGCATAAAAAGTAGTTTGATTTCGGGGAGCAAAAAAAATCAAAGTATCTTTATTGAATACAATTTTAAAACTTTATAAGAAAGACTTAAATAACTCCAGAGTTTTTGCTAAAAATCTGGCTAAAGATGGCAGACAGCGAGCGATACGTAAAAGAAAATTTACTCACACAAATACAGGATTATCATTGCAAAGCTCTTCTAACGAATCGATCTCTCGGGTCACCGTAAGCATAAAATGTAAACAAACGTAAAATTTAATATACGAGGATCATTAAGTAAGTTTCCAGACTTTCTTCGGATGGGCACTTTTATTGATAGTACACACATGAAACTCTAGTCCCCTTCGAAGTAATCTCCAGCTGCAATGCACTTGTTGTACCGCTCCAACAACTTCAGCAAGGCCCCATGGAAGTCCTCTTGTGTGAGCGTGTCAATGACCTTCGTCACAGACTCTTTCATCTCCTCAATCGTCTCATAACGACACCCTCTGAGATTAGGGAATAACCAAAAGTCACAGGAAGCAAGGCCTGGACTATAGGGAGGGTGGGGAACTGTCTTGATGCCCATCTGGGTCAAATAGTCTGTGACAAGGATGGAGTTGTGGACTGGTGCATTGTCCTGGTGGAAATGCCACTGACCCGATTTGAAGAATGCTGGCCTCTTCCGACAGAATCTTAATCTTAAATTAAATTATTAGCATTAGATAACAATAGAAGAAATCATTTAACTGCTTTCAGACAAATGAACTCAGACCCGTTTAAAAAATTGCCAACGAAGTATTTGGTTAAAAATCATATATATAAACAGGATGTAGCATAGAAATACCTATATGGGTTGATATGCCATTAAACACAACTAACGTCATCAAGTCATGATAATTGCACAGAGTTTTAAGACGAGTCTTAGAAACCTTTCAGCAGGTTTTTTTTTGTGGGGGGGTGCTGTTTTTTTTTTTGTTTTTTTTTGTTTACTCGCATTAATAGACTCCACTGTTATAGATGATGTTGGTTTATTATATGTATTCCAGTCGCCGATTTAATTTGATATCCTCCAAAGAAAATAAATCCAGTGGTTCACAAGAAAAAGTTTATGCTGACGTAATTAAACTTCAGGTTTTAACAAAGTATAAGTCACATTGTGCGTATTTAACTTTATCAACAGTTTCGATTTTAATCTTACGTTTTTTTGTTGTTTTTTGAATTTCCTCCCATTGTGATGTTTTTTGTTTGTTTTACACACACACACACACACACACACACACACACACACACACACACATATATATATATATATATAGGTAAGTATACATTCTCTTCAAAATGGGCAATTTGAAGAGAGAATAGAAATAAGAAGTTGTAGCTCAACACTTCGACAACGAAGAACATTTTAACTATACGGTATTCGGTGACTATATAAAACATTGTCTTCTGCTCCTCCATATTCAATCTGAATGGATTAGAAATCTTAATTGTACTTAAATAACTTAGTGGTAATGATATTTTAAAATAGGGCTTATATTTAGTTGTTAGAAGTATACAATAAAAACTGAGAAAATATGTGATACCAACTTGATATTCTCCAAGAAGAGGGTTGTAATTTTTCTATTATTATAAGCGTCAAATCGAGTAGAATATTCATATATATTGTCATCCACAGACCGAATACTTCGTTGTATCACAAACTCTTCAATGTGGCTTGACACGTTAGATGCTTCAAGCTGGGATCGAAACCTACCTAACTTTACGTGAGAACCATGACTTACCGCTTAGCCATTTCGACAACATACACCAGTTTGGGAATTTAGACAATGTTGTAATGATATAAAAATCTAAAACATTACTCTTTTAAAACACTTTTTACACATGCAAACGACCCCTGGTGATGGCTTATGAAAGATCCGAAAGCACTCAGGACAGTTTTGGTAAATTCATCTACCAATTCCATCCTTAAATCAAGACACTTATTAGGAAACTTGAAAGGATCTTTAAAAAATTATATAGACAAAATGTGTCTTTATTATTTAATCAAAACATGCTTAAATGAAAGTCTGCTGCCCAACTACACGTATATATATTATTATTTACTCATTAGAGTTTTTCACATCAGCGTTAGCTGATGGTTTTTCACTGGAGTTTGAGTGACAGCAAGTCTTCTCAAGTCTCCAGGACTTTTCTCAGTATTCTGGCTGTTCTCAATAATGTAGTATTTTGGATGGTCTCCACTCGTCCGCCAATTTCCAAGTCCGCCAGTCCCTTTAGTAATCCTTTAGTTACTTGTCCAAACGCACCAATTACGATTGGTATAATTGTCACCTGTATGTTACATAGTTTTTTCAATTCCCTAGCAAGGTCGAGGTACTTATCCTTGTTTTCACATTCTTTCAGTTTTATTCAGTGGTCAGCCGGGACAGCAAAAGTAGGCAATTTTGCAAGTTCTCTTTTTTTTTGTTGATTATTATTATTATTATTATTGTTGTTGTTGTTGTTAATTATTATTATTATCATTATTATTATTATCATTATTATTATTATTGATAATGATAATAATACAATATTGTAATTATTATTAATATTATAAGTAGTAATAGTACTGTCGAAATACAATTTGGAGTCAAATTCTTTAAAAATACCTTTGATACACCCTAATATTTCCAGCGGTGAATATTTTATCACGCAGAATAATGATTTTAAAGTGTCTATGAAAGTTTTTTTTTCTTTCTTGTATAAGCAGAAAACATATGTGTAAGTAATTTTAGACAGTTATGCTAAAATGTTAATTTATTTCAAAAATACAATCGTTTTTGTTTTGTTTTGTTTAGTTATTGCTTTTATTTTTTATCTTTTATTAGTTTTCTCGATTTTTTTTTTTTTTTTCTAAGTAGGGAACCCGGTTTACGTAGAGTAGTTCGACTTGTCTTTCTATAAACTGTGCCATTTTCAATCTGAATTGAATGCGCATACTCGGTACAAATGTACTTAAAAGCAACATATGGCAAATGAATTGAAGGAAGAAACCACATCCATTGTGGCTTAGCATCGTTCTCTTCGCACCCAATCAATCCGTTCATTCAATTACAACAGCACTAAATTCCTTCTCAGTGAAAAAGAATTAAAAAAAGACACGTGAATTCACACAGTATTTCTATGGAAGGCCAGCATAATGATAATCAAATGAAGGCTTAGAATCGACAAAAATGAAGTCGTAAGAAAATTATTTTCTATTTGTCAGCATTTTCTTAAGATTATCTGAGTTCACATATATACGCTTATATCATAATTTCTGTGTAAATTACTTTATAGATTTTTATTTATTACTTATTTCTCGTTTCTATGCAAATAAATAAAGCAGACGATAATTGTCTGATATATAAAGTTCTTTTCCCCTCTGTCTCTCAGTCTGTCTCTCTCTCCCTCTCACTGTCTGTCTGTCTGTCTGTCTGTCTCTCTCTCTCTCTCTCTCTCTCTCTCTCTCTCTTGGCATTTGCTTTCTATTTTGTCTCTGACATGTTGCACGTTTTTTTCTTCCTGTTCTTTCCTCAAAATCAAAACTGAATGGTCGATTATTTATCTAAAACGATGAGAGGGCGTAAATTTTAAACATGAGTGTTTATATTTTATTCTATTAATATTATAGACAGTTCTTTAGCATATATATATATATATATATATATATATATAAGGTGTTTCAGAAAAATTGATATGATTTTATAAACAAATTACTTGACCTATTCTCGTTCAAATGATCTCAAATTTTCAAAGAATTTGAAGAAACAACTCTAAAGTCAGTATTTAAAGTTTAAACGGCTTTTCTTTCCCGGTGTTTCTATACCTCGTAAAAAAATATAAAACCATAAACATTTGATTTTAAATTGTTTCCATACATGCTATTAAAATTGGAGATCATTCAAATGAAAATTAGTCAACTTATTAGATTACGAAATTATATTTTTTATAGCACAACGTGTATTTTCAGGTTTAACAATATTTTCTTAATTTTTTAGTCGAATCTTAGATGAAATTATGCAAATGCGCCAACACTGTTAAAATGAAATGTCCTATCTTTGCCAAAGTTGATATAGTGGTAAAGTTTTATAAAAAAACTCAAATGAACATTCTGACAAATACCATCACACAGACACACACACATATATATATATATATATATATATATATATATATATATATATATATATATACAGTGTATCACAAAAGTGAGTACACCCCTCATATTTTAGCAGATATTTAAGCATATCTCTTAATGGGACACCACAGATAAAATGACACTTTGACACAATGAAAAGTAGTCAGTATGCAGCTTATCTAACAGAGTTCATTAATTTTCCTCTCAAAATAACTCAAAATATAACCATTAACTCTGTTATATAAGCTGCATACAGACTACTTTTCATTGTGTCAAAGTGTCATTTTGTCAGTGTTGTCCCATGAAGAGATATACTTAAATATACGCAGAAATGTGAAGGGTGTACTCACTTTTGTGATACACTATATATATATATATATGCGATGGGGAGTGCCTCAGATGATGTAATGGTTAGCAAGCTAGACTGGCATATTAGTTTGTGTTACACTGAGTGCCCCTTTCTATGCGATGAAGAAAGGGAGATATTTTATTAGTTCTTCACATGCAACATTAAATAGTTAAAACTGTATTTCTATGCATCCGGCAATTCTAAGGTTTTCAGTTTATTTCAAATGCATGATTAGTGATTAATATTGGATTAGTAAGATTATCTGATCGGATTACCAATAGTTGTGAGTTTGTTTAGCAATTCGAAATTTATTTACATCACTGCTAATGTTTCGATAATGGCGTAAAGTGATATTGAAATATATATGAGTTTTTATTCATATGTCAAACGACTTTGTGTAATGAACGACCCCAAATTTTTGGCTAAGCTCACCAACAAAAATATTTCTTTAATATCAAATAAAATTTTTAAAAAACCTTCAAATACTTATTTGTAATTTCATAACAATTGTATATAATCAAAATCAATGACATATCGTAAATAAACAAAGTAATCTCGACCGTGATGTAACCTAGCTAATAACTAAACAAAGGCTTTTAGTAAAGATAATTAAGTTTTTATGAACATTTATTTGCTATTCATAATATTTGTACATATTATATTTACACAAGTATAAACAGTAAACATTGTTAATTAAAAGCTATCTACGAAAATGAAAATTATTTTGACAAATACCTCTTGTTTAAGTAGAGGCGATGCGATGAAACTTTGGATCGAAGTTAGGGCGGGGATAGACCTTGAAACAAGGTCATTGTTGACGTTTTAGAAACATATCAAGTATAATGAACAACTCCTTGTGTTTTAGCAGAAAAATTAGTCAAAAAATGATGATCCTTACACGAGTATATATATATATATATATATATGTTTCATTAAAATATAAAGACAAATTTTGTCTGTATAATTTACCTAAGATCCTTTCAAGTTTCCGAATAAGTGTCTGAGTTTCAGGTTGGAATTGGTAGATGAATTTCCCAAAATTGTCAGGGGTTACTTGCTTGTATGAGGTGTGTTTGTATTTTTTTTTTTTAAGTTTGGAAAGTTTTTGAAAGTTTATACCATAACGAAAATATGGGAACGCAGAATTGGATAAAACAGGGTATCTGATGTATTTATAAGGGAAAGCTACCAACGGAAATAGAATACTATAGGAATACGGGTAAAAAAGTAAAAGTATTTCAAAATATTGTCGCTATTTTCTAAACTAATTCTATTAATTTTAGGTTTTTTGTTTTTATATGTAGGGCTTCTAGGATTTGTAGTCGTAGCTTATCAATTTTGTGTGCGATTATAGTGGTGTTTTCAACTAGAATTTTTCAGAACTTGGATTTTGGAATAGAATGGTTCTTAAGATGAAAAGCAATAAAACTGGAGTCATTTCGGTGCATGGTAAGTCGTCTTGAAAGAGTTGTAGTGGTAAGACCAACATATGCACAATTTTCTTACACAAGCAAGCAACCCCTGATCATCAGGCCTATGAAGGATCCGACAGCGCTCTGGAGAATTTTGGGAAATTAATCTATCAGTTCCAACCTGAAACTAAAGCTCTTATCAGAAAATTTGAAAGGACCTTAAATAAGTTATACAGACAAAGTTTATCTTTATACTTAATGAAACATGCTTAAATGATCGACTGCTGCCTAACTATATATATATATATATATATATATATATATGTATATATATATATATATATATATATGTATCATGCTCAGATGGAGGACGATAGCTTACCGAAGCAGTTATTTTTTTTGAAGAGTTACGACGTGGTTAACAACTGGAAAAAGAGCAAAAGAATTTAAAGATGTTGTCAAAAACAACCTTAAAGTGGTAAGATGTTGAAGACTTGGAACAGATGACGAAAGATGGGTGCTTGGGGGGAAAATCGTTATTTAGGGTGGTTGTAAAGCATTTGAAATTCAAAAAATCGAACACGCCATCTTGAAAAGAGTATTTTGCACAGATCTTTCTGCATCAAAGTATTTGTAATGCACATCAATTCTGTAATATAATAGATGAGTCTCAGCAGACAGTGTACGAGATTAAAGTCAACGCCAAAAGAAAGTAATTTACTGGTCCCATCTGCGGCTGAGCGTCAAAGAGTGAAGTTGGCCTTATTTGCCAAATACATAACCACAGGTGCTATTTACGAGATTAAGAAGATGGGCTTCTTAAAGTGATAGTCACTATATATATATATATATTTATATATATCCGAGTGAGTAGCTTTCCTTTATTTCTTTGCTTAATAGCATATCAAACTTCGTAGGTTATTTAAAACCAAAGCCATCCTTGTTGAAAAAAAGCAGAGATAGTATTTAATCCATTGTCAGGAGGATAATGGTTCGTGCAATTCTCTCAGCTATTGGTCCGAAAGTGAACATAATTTCACGACTGGAATTCGAACTCGCTTACTTCGAGGCCGCAGTCAAGCTCCTTAACCATTACGTCACGGGGACTCCCATGTGTGTGTGTGTGTGTGTGTGTGTGTGTGTGTGCATTTACCATCCTCTTCACACGAGCAGTATCCGACACCAGTCAATTTTTAAGTGGAGTTCAATAGGTTTGAATTCAGAGTTTTACTGCTAGACCTGTTTCAATACCAATGTTAAAGAGCCCTGTCTGCCTAACCCTACTATTTACCCATAACTGGCGTGTATGTGTGTGTGCTTGCGTGAGTGTGTGTGTGTGCGTGTGCGATTATAGTTGTGCATTTGGAGTGCAGAGTGCGCGCATGTGATGTGTGTGTGCCTGTGTGTGTACTGATATACGAGATTCTAATCCAAATATTGAAGAACATAGGAAAAAAACAATATAGAACAGCTTTCTGAAAGAAAAATGAAATCAATACAAAATGACGTTCATTATTCTACGGTGAAGCGATATCAGGATATGTGCAAAATTCTGGGTGACACGCAGTAGATATATACTGTAAGTAATTTTGTTTTAATTGTACGTAGTGAAGTTTTTTTTTTGGTTTTTTTGTTTTTAATTTTGATGTTAGCCATAACCTCTATAAAATGTTTAGTGATTGTAAGCTTCCATAGTTTCGACCGCTTCC
Organism: Sepioteuthis lessoniana; assembly: GCA_963585895.1. Lineage (NCBI taxonomy): Eukaryota > Metazoa > Mollusca > Cephalopoda > Myopsida > Loliginidae > Sepioteuthis > Sepioteuthis lessoniana. The sequence goes on along the minus strand of OY757914.1, from coordinate 88,810,335 downwards.
AGATAAAGTTATGAATCACTAAGATAATTTTCAGTCATTGTTTTTTTTTTTAATTACTCAAAAATTTTTTTTGATTTTTTTGTCATCATCCATTCGGTTTTTAATTCATCCTCTTCTCAATATCATTACTTCTCAATATCATTACTTCTCAATATCATTACTTCTCAATATCATTACTTTCATCCCCGCTTAAATGATCTTTCGTTTGGCACGGATCTGATGAACTATTACAATCTCTCTCTAAACAGGGTAAGGAAGAGTTACCGTAGCGTAGTGACTGAGCTGCGACCTCGAAGTAAACGACTTCGATTCCAATAGAATTATTACGTTCAATTTTGAAATAATACCAATAGGAAAAGTATGAACCACCTAATTCCTCCGACAATGGGTTGAATAGTACCACTGCTGTTCTTCTACAAGAATGGTTTGGGTATTAAATAAAACACGAAGGTTGATACGCCTATAAACAAAGAATCCAACACAACCTGAAACTTGTGGCATTGATCTGACTTATACTGATGGTTTCAAATTCAGTTTAATTTTAGTAATATACAGGGTGTCTCAAAACAGATGCAACCCATTAATATGATAATGATTTATTACTGAGACAAGCGCAAAAGCGGTCATTTGGAACACGCCATGAAAAAATTGCATTATTTGAGGTAGAGACTTTTAAATTATTATTATATCAGCTTCCAGGACATGCAATCATTTTTGAGTTTCTTGTCTCAGTAATAAATCATAATGATATTAATGGGTTGTATCTATTTTGGGACAGTTTTGAATGATTTTTATCATTAAGGGTTTTCGGACTATTGTCTTCATCTTTATTGTTATTTCCATTACGTTTCGGCCAATATGTCCTCCGGCCTTCTTCCGGTGTTTGTCGAACTCAGGAACCTTCACGGAACTTTCAAAGGTTGTGGAAATAACAATAAAGATGAAGACAATAGTCCGAAAACCCTTAATGATAAAAATCACCAAGCTTCGTCTCAGAAATTTAGACTAGTTTTGAATGAGTTTGTCTCCAAATAAGTAGTGATGCAAAATATTTTTCCTCGCTTGTCTAAGGTATTGTGATCATGGATAAATAGTTGTTATAGTAAACTATTTTCAAGTCTGAAACAAAAAAAAAAACAACATTATCATTAGAAAAGTTAGTAGCTGTTACATGGGTCAAATGTATATTGAAACACCCTACACGTGGATCATTTGAAAAAAACTGATTGTTGATACGCCATTGAACAAAGAAAGCGAACTAAACCAAAAGGGTGATCACAAAAACTAATTTTGATTCCTAATAATAAAATGTTATTCAAAATTGAATTATTTACGAATAATATATTTTTCGTAGTTGCTGAGATAAACATTTTGTTTTTGTTTAGTTTCTTTGCTAAATAGCCAATCAACCGCAATTTCTTAAATGATCTCTCTCTCTCTCTCTCTCTCTCTCTCTCTCTCTCTCTCTCTCTGTATATATATATATATCATCATCATCATGTCATGCCGCTAGCACGGATATCCCTGACCCTCTCTCGCCACTTCTCCCTATCGTTCATCGCCTCCGGCAGGTCTACTGGACTACATCCCGTATCCTCACATAGCTGCTGTATGTATGTTCGTGCTGGTCGTCCTGCTTTTGCCCGTCCATATGTAGGGGTCCATAGAAGTAAATCACTTATGAGCTCGTCCTTGCTTCTCCAGCAGTGTCCTGCATGTCTGGTTCGTCTATCTTGGATATATATATATATATATATATATATATATATATATTTATTTATATATATATATATATATATATATATATATATATATATATATATATATATATAAGTAAAATTCTCATTATATTTATACGTAAGTGCAACCCAGCAAAAATCGTACTTCATTGAATGTATTTTTTATAGAGCAAAATACACTAAAATGCACTTAAAGTACGAGACAATGTGGAGACAAAATTTGCAACTAGGTGATGATTTTGTACGATTTGCATTTACACTGAACATTATTTTATTAAATAGAACTTAGATCCAAATCGCACAGTTCAAAACCCACAAAACGTTGCACAGAATCATTTATACGTGTTGAGATTTACAATCAGTTCCAGCTAACAATACTTTCTCCACTCCCCAATAACTAAAAGTAAACGGCCTGTTCAATAGGGGCTGTGCAATACACCGATTACATCTCTGCCGAGAAGTAAGAAACCCTCCCCAACGAGTGTCCTGAATTGACACAAAACAATCGGATGGTGAGGCTCCAGTTCTAAAACATCAAGGAATGTAGAGCACCCTTTTGTTGTCCATACTCCGAGGTTCACTCTTACCCGGAGAGGATGTATCTGTTAGGATCTCAATTATGGGTCAAATATTTCAGCATGTTCTATACTTGAAACTATTTTATTGTGTACAAACAATTAATAGCAATGCTTGAAATCATTTAACTGTGTACAAACAAATGATAAATATCAAATAGAATCATTAGACTTACATAGCAATACTTGAAACTCCAGCCCAGTCAGCTTTTTGCTTCGATTTTGATTTTGTTTATTTCTTTGTTAGTTTTTCTTTCACTTACCCCCCCCCGCCTTTTTTTTTTTTTTTGCTTTTTTTGTTTCTTGTTTTTCTTCGTTTTTTCTTTTTTCTTTTTTTTTTTTTTTTTTAACTCAGATTACAATTCAAGGATAAAGAAAGCAATATAGTTTTTTTCTTGCTTTGTATTTATATTTTTAAGAATTTTTTCAAAATCGTAGAGACTCTAATTTGTTTTTGTTTTTTTAATTTAAATCAGTTCATAAAGTCTTAGCTCTTGGCAGACTCGACGAACTTGTTGAAATACTGGTGGCTTTTGATTCAGTGTTTACGGAAAAAGAAACTTTAATCACAATCTCCTAATACAAACATGGCAATATCGACATGAGAATTTCAAAAAAAGCCATCAAAGTGAACAAAAGCGAAAAGTCTAATGCTACCTGAATTCAGATAATTTGCTCATCCTATCGTAGTTTTGCTCAAGGCTGAAGTAGTTGGGCACCCAGTCAAGATAAAAATTGTGGGAGAAATGGTATTACAAACGAACCGTCTAATCTTGACACGTTGAGAGACAGTTGTGCATAGAAGATGGGCCAGAATTAACGGGGTAGTTTGATATAAGATAATATTATTGGCATCCCTATTATTTCAATGTTACTCTGTATATTTTATTCTTCTGAGGTTGCTCCGAGCTCACTATATTAACGAAATAGCTATCTAGATTAGCTTGTTAACTCAACAGAAGAGTACACTCAAACACGCGCTCACACACACACACACACACACACACACGTATATATATATATATATATATATATATATATATATATATATATATATATATATTCCGTAAATTGCAATGTTCAAAGTCGATTTAAGGTTTAAAAAAATCTCTACCAAACGATGGGTCGACTCATCCAGCAAGGCTAAAATCAAAACACTTACCACAGAATGGTCAACCAGTGGAACACTCCTACTACCACCAATCGATATACATAACTTTCATAAGGTTTCTTACATTCTACCAGTAGCCCATTGTATGTTTTTAGGGTTGACCAACACAGGAGGTATAGGTCTAACACAGAATTTTGTGATAAAAATCTTGAGGTCGACTTACTTGTTCGCCACATTTTACACTATATATATATATATATATATATATATATATATATATATATATATATATATATATATACATATATATGAAACTTCGTAGGTTATTTAAAACCAAAGCCATCCTTGTTGAAAAACAACAGAGATAGTATTTAAACCATTGTCAGGAGGATAATAGTTCGTGCAATTCTCTCAGCTATTGGTCCGAAAGTGAACATAATTGCATGACTGGAATTCGAACTCACTTACTTCGAGGCCGCAGTCAAGCTCCTTAACCATTACGTCACGGGGACTCCCATGTGTGTGTGTGTGTGTGCGTGTATGTGCATTTACCAACCTCTTCACACGAGCAGTATCCGACACAAGTCAATTTTTAAGCGGAGTTCAGTAGGTTTGAAAATTGGCAGACCATAGTCAAGATCAACCCAAAGGCTCCCTGAGTGTAAGGGAGGGGCTACACATTCTACATGATTTCTCAACATACTCTTGATCTGTATCTTATAATACTGAGTGTTAATATAGAGGCATCAAGTACCATTTTTCTATATCTATCTATATATAGAGAGAGAGTTAGTGTTTCCTAATGGTCAGGGAGACCGGGGTTCAAACCCAGGTTGAGTCTTACCAAAAACTCAAAAAAGTATATATATATATATATATATATATATGACCAGGCCATTAGCATAATGCCAGGAATGTTCACCAATGGTCTAGGAGGGGAGACCGGGGTTAAATCCCATGGTGTGTCATACTTAAAATGGTACTTGATGCTGCCTTGCTTAGCACTCAGCACTATAAGGTAAGGATCAAGGAGAGCAATCCAGGGAATGGAGTAGCGCTCTCCCCAAAACCTCGATGTAGTAGCTTTTGAAAAGAGAGCCTTCAGGTTACACTCGATTAATGTCACCAACTTTACTTTAATATATATATATACGAGGTGCATGCAATAAGTTTCCTGCCTTTTTTCGTATTGGCACTTTTATTGATAGTACATACATGAAACTCTAGTCGCCTTCGAAGTAATCTCCTCCAGCTGCAATGCATTTGTTGTACCGCTCCAACACCTTTTGGAATGCCCCATGGAAGTCCTCTTGTGTGAGCGTTTCAATCACCTTCGTCACAGACTCTTTCATCTCCTTAATTGTCTCATAACGACAGCCTCTGAGCTTAGGGAATAACTAAAAGTCACAATGGGCAAGGTCTGGACTATAGGGAGGGTGGGGAACTCTATTGATGCCCGCCTTGGTCAAATAGTCTGTGACAAGGATGGAGTTGTGGACTGGTGCATTGTCCTGCAGAAAATGCCACTGACCCGATTTGAAGAGTGCTGGCCTCTTCCTGAACTCCCTTAAAACCTCAACATAGTAACCCTAACCCTAACTGTTTGGCCAATCTACTCAGGTCTATTGACATCCTTACTCCTCCCACACTTCTCATCATCCCTCACATAATCCCTGCCTTCCTTGAATCTCTTATGTCACTCAAAAACTGATGCTCGATTCATGCAAGATGGTCTAAAAACAGTCTGAAGCATTCCATACGTTTCTGTGGCTTTTTTTCCAAGTTTAAACCAGAATTTTATTACATATCGTTCTTCTAAAGTGTCAGATTGCATTTTTGAGATTCACCAGCTGTGACAATCAGGCTTTAGTAGGGGGTAATCCAATTGGTGCTGTAGCTGTTCATCTGAAGCTGAAATCATAAAAATTAGTCAGTCATCTTATAAGTGTATAGCAATAATATACCGAATTTTCGAGAGTTTACAACAATGTTAAATGCCCATACGAAAAAAGTCTGTAAACTTATCGTATGCGCCTCGAATGAGTATATATATATATATATATATATATATAACTGGCCCATTGGTATAATGTTTAAAGTGTATATATATATATATATATATATATATATATATATATATATATTGTCATCCACAGACAGACTGTTTCTTTGTATCACAATTTTTCAGTGTGGCTAAATCCACGAGATGCTTCAAGCCAAGATCAAAACCCGGCTGACTTTACGATAGAAAAGCTATTGTGCTTCAACGTATGTGACAGCCGGCAAAGTCTCTACTCGAGTGGTCAACCCCCGAAGGGTGGGGGCATATATATTGTCATCCACCCACATACTGTGTCGTTTTATCACAACTCTTCAGCGTTGGCTAAAGCCACTTTCCACTCTAGTGTTGCGTGTCACGTACTTATACAACTTCTTCACTTTCTTCAGCTGAAATTCAAAGTTGAATATAGAACATTTTAAAAAGATGAGGACACAGAAGTATCATAAAATCACATGTATATTTCTGCATACATTGTACATACATTGTGCTCCCATACATCAATGAGCCCACTATAGGAATACAATAAATGTCTTTTCAAAAAATATGAAAAATAATAAATTTATATTTATATATATATATATATAATATGGATCATACGTGAACTCTTTATATTATATATATCTAGATGAATATATATATATATATATATATATATATATATATATATATATATATATATATATATATATATATCTACAGCTATCGATAGGCTCTCGATCATATGGAAGTCGGACCTAACAGATAAAATGAAACGCAGTTTCTTCCAGGCAGCGGTCACATCGATACTTCTATATGGATGCACCACATGGACGCTTACGAAGCGGCTGGAGAGGAGGCTGGACGGAAATTACACAAGAATGTTGAGAGCAGTATTAAACAAGTCCTGGCGACAACACCCCACGAGACTCCAACTATACGGACACTTGCCCCCCATCACAAAAACTATACAAGTTCGACGAACCAGACACGCAGGACACTGCTGGAGAAGCAAGGACGAGCTCATAAGCGATGTACTCCTGTGGACCCCCACTCATGGATGTGCAAGAGTGGGACGACCAGCACGAACTTACATACAGCAGCTATGTGAGGACACGGGCTGTAATCCTGAAGACCTGCCGGAGGCGATGAATAATAGGGAGAAATGGCGAGAGACGGTCAGGAATATCCGCGCAGGCGGCGCGACATGATGATGATGATGATATATATATCTTTAAGAAAAAAAACAAAGACCGGTTAATTTAGAATTATAAATTTATTTCTATCCTGTTTTTCAGTTTCTGGTGTGAAAACACGAAGAAAAAAAATTTATACAGGACTTCTTCAGATCCAATGGATAATTAATTAAAACAGACATTAGACAGGTGGGGTGGAGTGGGGGGGGGTAAAGAGATTAAGGAGTTACCTCCTCGTTTTATTGAATTTCCGTTTTATTTTAATTTTCAAATTTCTTCTGTCAGTTATAATTACGGTAAATTTAACTTTTTTATTTATTTGTTTAATTTATTTTCTTTTCATGTTAAGTTCGATAATTAACTTTTAAGAGGAATATTAATGCTTATATTGATTTCGATACCATTTAATTAGCTACCTATTTTTTCCTAGTATGTATGTTGGATACGTTTTTTTTTCCTGGTTTCACTATTTATTTCTATGTTTTTAAATTTCTATAGTTTAAATTTAGTCTTATGTCTACATCTAGCTATTAGTTCACTTCTCTTGTTTAATAACTTATCAGGCCACTTATGTGTTAAGATATAGATTTTCTCTTCTAAGCATAAACTGCATCTACCGTTATATATATATATATATATATATATATATATATATATATATATATATATATTGTGGCGGGTAGGTGTGTGTGCGTGTGTGTGTGCATTTAGTGGGCAAATATTCTTGTTGGCTTATTCGATTAAAGATGACAGGCAAGGATTTGTTGTTGGTTTTTTTTATTACTGCCCTTTCCGTGTTAGAGATTAAAATGGTACAGCTATGAATGAAGGTACTCAAAGAATTGTCCAAAATTTCTAATATTATCTTCCGAGTACATGTACTTTCACCCATCGTTAGTCATTGTCAAGGATATGAGCAGTGATTTTTTTCGATGAATTGGAACATTCAATACGTGTAGATGACGTCATGATTAAACACGTAGAACTTAGGTGCTGGTTTGAATGCGTAAAAATCACGAATCTGGATTATGTGACTGAATCGTTGAGGTTGTAGGACTATGCACCAAGTTAGAAAAACTGTCCAGTCTTCTTGGCATTCTCCCTCGGCCAATAAACCCAACACTTACTATTTTTAGACAATGAGAATACGTGCTGCTTGAGATGGGACTGAGCTAATTACCATTTCCCAGGCTAGGAACATCTAATATACCAGGAAATATGGTATACTAGGAGTATTAAAAGAAGTGAATACGAAGTTACTCAGCTGAGAAAACATTGGGATGAAAAATAAAATAAATAAGAAATAAAATGGCGGGAATAAAATAATGACAACAATGTAAAAAAGGCAAGAAAGGGAGAGAATATCGAAAAAAATCTTGTAACGCATATAAAAAAAAACGGGAGAAAGAGAATTTTTAGAAAAGATACTCAAGCAAACATCATCGCCAGTGAAGAACGAATAAGATTTCTCTGACAACAGTTTACGTAAATTTTATTGCGTGTAAGCAATACTCTATATGACCAGTTTTGTTTTTATCCACACCTTCAACGACAAGCAGATTGCTTTACAGGGCCGGGTTTTTTTTTCAGAATACAGTTGCTTTACGTTGAGAGTTTTCTTTCTCTTATACAGGTTGTTGCTCTAAGTAAAAAAATCTCAGTTTTCGCTACTATTTACTCATAGCTGAATGGGGAAAAAAATGAGCGCGAAATGAAACTCAAACAGCCTCATCCAATCAAGAATTAAACTTGACTAGTCGAGCCCAGTTCCCTTGATTAAAACCGTTATAACCTGTCAACAGTATTCCATACTTATGACATTGCATTCAGTAGACAAGATATTGCTCCCAAGATATACGAACTGGTCTAATAATTTCAGAAGCTTTGCGTTTAACGAAAGGGTGGCATTATCTTGACAATTAAACTTTGTACTAATGCTAAAATGAATTGTTTGAAATAGAACTTTTCATTGGTATAAAAATGGATTTGGCATTAAATGACCTACGAAGGTTGATATGCCATAAACCCAAACAAACAAACTTAAAATACCCATCTTTCTGCCGGCATAGCGACGGGGCTAAGAACACGCCATCTGTATCCCAACACAAAATTTACAATCATATGCTCGGCACGGACACTGTGTGCCATCTAGATGACTTGCCAAGTCTGATGGCCGATATAGACGGATGGCTAGAAAGAGTTAAAGCAATCTTCGCCGTTGGGATGCTTTTATGATGATGATGATGATGATGGCTGTTATGCCACTGGTGTCTCCAATCTTTAGATATAAGAACTTAGATAAATTACTCAGTAGTCACATTTTGCTTGTAAGTCTCACAGACGTTTATTTCTGTTGTGAGGTTGCGCAATGCCCTACACTTGATTGCTGGGGCGAATTTAGCGTAACAGTTATAGTCCAAGGAAATGAAATTGTCAACCTGAGTTCAAATCTTGGACGAAGCTGATTCCGTTTTTTATCGCATTAATTCTCTTTGACAAAAGCATGAATCAATATCTTTCTTCCCCCTTCTCCAGCAGCTATGATTAAAGGTATGAACCCCTAATACCCCAAATTATGGGTTTAATAGTATCACAGCTGTTCTTCTACAAGGATGGTTTGGGCATTAAATAACCCACAAAGATTAATTGACCATTAAGCAAAGAAATCAACTGTTAGGTTGAAGAATGTGTCGATACCGACTCGTGTGGTTTGAACACCAACAAACACAACTGTTGAAATGGATTATGCTACTGGGGCCACGTGACTAGAAGTGGTGGATATATAAATCTGTCATAAAGAAGTCTGAAGTGCGCGATAGGTGAAATGTAGCATGGCAAGTCAGTATTGCCTTAGCATTCCATACAAAGTATTCAGCATTGTATGTAAGTAAAGAGATTATTAAGTATCGGCCAAAATTACCTCACGGAACATTACAAAAATGGCGACAAGGAATCGTTTCGAATATAAAAAAAAATGGCGATGTGGAATCGTTTCGAACATTACAAAAATGGCGACAAGGAATCGTTTCGAATATAAAAAAAAATGGCGATGTGGAATCGTTTCGAACATTACAAAAATGGCGACGAGGAATCGTTTCGAATATAAAAAAAATGGCGATGTGGAATCATTTCGAACATTACAAAAGTGGCGACGAGGAATCGTTTCGAATATAAAAAAATGGTGATGTGGAATCGTTTCGAACATTACAAAAGTGGCGACGAGGAATCGTTTCGAACATTTTAAAAGTGGCGACGAGGAATCGTTTCGAACATTTTAAAAGTGGCGATGAGAAATCGTTTGGAATATAAAAAAAATGGCGATGTGGAATCGTTTTGAATTTATACGTGGACTACAGAAAAATTACGTATCTTACAAGTTATAATAGAAATATTCAGTGGATAACAAGGAAAATGGACGAACTGAAATCAGTTATGATTCAAATGTTGGCATTGCAAAAGCAACAGCAGGATTTACAAATACTACAACAAAAAGACCAATATGAACAGCAAAAGAAACAACCAGAATACAATTACAACAACAACAAAGTGACCAGTTGAAGCGACAATCCCAATTAAAGAAACAACAAATGTTTTTCGCATTGTTGGTTAAGAAAACAACAGCGGATAAAAACGTGATTCATTCACGCCAGACGCTATTGCGAATTCCATCAGCGAATTTATTTATAACCCTGATGAGGGGAAAACTTTCCAGTCGTATTATAGAAGATACGAGGGTATCTTCAAAAAAGATTGTTAACATTAGAATATATTCCGATTATTATAAAAGAAACTGGCCACCACCGAACACGAAAAATATGTCAGTTTTATCATTTTACCAAAACAACCCGGCGAAATAAATTTTGAAGAAACTGTGGGAATACTAACAAAAATTTTCTGAGAAAGAACTTCATTATTCAATGCATGGTAGAATCGTCTAAATCCAGTAAAATGTAACGACGACTGTTTTGTCACCTATGCAGGAGTCGTCCATCGAGAATGTGGAAAGTTTAAGTTAAATGAGTTAACTTCCAACTCATTTAAATGTCTGATTAAAGGTTGTCTGTTCAAGGTCTGACTTCGGATAAAGACACAGAAATAAGATCCAGGATTTAAACTAAACTAGAAATGGGTTCAAAATTAACTCTCCAAAAAATAGCTAAAGAATGTCAACGTATGGTGAATTTAAAACAAAACACCGCTAGAATTGAGGAGAGAGACATTTCACAAATACATAGCGTCCGACCATATAAGGAAAAATATAAATGTTTTTTCATCTGGCACCGGAAAATTAAAAAATTACAATGACCCCCTTCTTAAATACCCGATACTTGCCACAGTTGTGGTGATAAGCATTTTAAGAGTGACAGCTTCTTTAGAAACAAAAATTGCTACCAAGAGAAATATTCACAAGGCGCGGGATGGAAATAAAAATAAAGAGCACTCTCTTTAAGGATTGCTCATAAGTGGCACAATCTATTTCACTGAGTTTATTTCGCCTATCATATTTCGCCCAGTCTATTTGGGGCAAATCTATTTCGCTGAGTTTCTTTCTCCCAGTCTATTTGGCTGAGTCTATTTGGGTGAGTCTATTTCGCCGAGTTTCTTTCTCCCAGTCTATTTCGCTGAGTCTATTTCGCTGAGTCTATTTCGCTGAGTCTATTTCGCTGAGTCTATTTCGCTAATTCTATTTCGCTAATTCTATTTCGCTGAGTCTATTTCGCCAATTCTATTTCGCTGAGTCTATTTCGCCAATTCTATTTCTCTCAGTCTAATTTGCTGAGCCTATTTCTCCCAGTCTATTTCGCTGAGACTATTTCACTGAGTCTTTTTCGCCAATTTTATTTCTCCCGGTCTATTTCACAGAGACTATTTCACTCATTCAATTTCGCTGGGACTATTTTGCCCTGTCTATTTCGCCCAGTCTATTTCACTGAGTTTATTTCGCCAATTCTATTTCACGCAGTCTGTTGCACCGAATCTATTTGCCATGACGATAACTGCTACTCTAAAAGCGCCTGATATGAATGATATATTTATACAGACGTAAGGAAACATTTTGTAGGCGGATGATAACAGATGTTTGTTGGAATTCAGTTTGATAGATAATTACCTTTTAAAAATAAAAAAATTCAAAAATAAGAGAGTGCATGTAAACTGACTCAGTTGAGTGACTCATTTTGATTCAACTGGATTTTTCTTTATAATTTCTAAATAAAAACCTATCACTTTCTTCACACATAATCTAAACCACGGCCATGTTGATTTTAAGCGTAAGTAATTAACTTGCTATGAGGCAAACCAGACCCCGTGTAAAGAGATTTAGTATTCGATAATCGAATTGTGTCTTCAAAACTTTTAAACAGACGATTTGCACTCATATACATACATACACACGCGCGTGCTAGCATGCGCGCGCGCGCACACACACACACACACGCACACACCAAACACACACACACACACACACACACGCACCCACACACATATATATATATATATATATATAAATGAAGGTGTAAATGATTGAATAAAACTCCGATATACATAATTTATTTTATTTTTTCAAATCTAATTTACTGAAAAAAAGAATTTTCAAAGTTTTTTTTTTCTTGTAAACAAATGTCTTTACTTTTTAGAAAAGACTTAATATTTTTTTGTCGAAGCGTAAATATTTTTCAGAGAGAAAGTGAAATATAGCAGTTTCTATTAAATTAATCTAAAGGGAGATATTTTGCGCATGCAAATGATCTTATCTAATGGTCTCTATATAATATATTTATGAGTTTCATTTATGATCCTTTTCTTTATGAGCTGCTGCTGCTGCTGGTATTTTCATCGGCAAGCTTAAGCTACAATCTCAGTATCAATAAGTCAATGTAAATACTAACATATACGCTCAATTAATTTAGTTTACTGATGTTGAAATAAGATATATCCTTGTAAGAAAAGAATATTACATTTTCACTCAAAAGAAATAAGCCGGAAGGTGAGTAGATATCGAACAAATTCCATATATACTGGTAGTTGAGTAAGTAGAGACCATTCCATATTTACAATAGAAATATCTATTTCGCTTATTTATACAATTTAGATAGGCTCATAATTAGATATAAAATCCTTATGGTTTATCTATGAATCTGATTGGATAAAATTATGTATTTCTAAAATTTTGAGAGGCAAAAGATTACTAAAGATGGAGTGAGTTTTGATCATTCAAATTTTACGTGGCATTTTATTGTCATCTGCGAAGTATCTCAAAATTTTAAGTGGACACAGCGACTCGATTTCAAATACTGAACGAAGCTGCAAGTATTTCCCAAAGAGCCAATACACTTCATCATCATCATGTCGTGCCGCTTGCACGGATATCCCTGACTCTCTCTCGCCACTTTTCCCTATCGTTCATCGCCTCTGGCAGGTCTTCTGGGCTACATCCCGTATCCTCACATAGCTGCTGTATGTAGGTTCGAGCTGGTCGTCCTGCTTTAGCTCGGCCATATGTGGGGGTCCATAGGAGTACATCACTTATGAGCTCGTCCCTGCTCCTCCAGCAGTGTCCTGCGTGCCTGGTTCGTTTAACTTGAATAGTTTTCGTGAGGGGAGGTTAGTGGCCGTTGTTGGATATTGCCACCAGGACTTGTTTAATATTGCTCGCAACAATACACTTGGGAAATGTATAAATCCAACAATTCTCCTTCTAGTAGGAGTAGCTGGACCTTTTAACTTTAGTATTGCAATCGGTCTAGAAGGAAAACTCTGAATTCAAATGTTAAACTCCTCTTAAAGACCTTCTGCCCAGGCAGAGAGTTATTATATATATATATATATATATATATATACATCCACAGACAGATCTGTTTCGTTCTATCAGAACTCATCAGTGAGGCTAGACATACTAGATTCCCGTTGCTGGGATCGAAACCCGGTTGACTCAAACGCAAATCCTAGACTCTACCTCTCAGCCACGAGGAAACCAGCAGCAGCCAAGTAAATTCTAAACGGTTATGAATCACAATTACTATTGTTTACATACATCCGCTTAACGGCTACCGAGAGCTCAATTCATATATGAAGAGCTTTGCATATCCGCTAATGGCAACGCGATTACTTAATTTCGCTTGAGAGCTCAACCCTACGGGGGTAGGGGAGCATATACATATAGTCATCCACACACACACACACACTCATATATATATATATATATATATATAATGGGAGCGCAAAAGTCTCTAACCATCTAAAAAAAATAAAGCTCTTTCATATTGAAAACAGAGAGTAGGTCCAGTTGGCAAGGCCTGCAGAATACACTGAGTGCATCTCTGCAGAGGAGTAAGACTTCTCCAACGAGTATCTTGATGATGGCACTAAACGATCTTTAGGTGAGGCTCCATAAATGCTGGGGCTTTGGAAAATGCAGATTGCCCGTTTATTACCATCTCTCCCACGTATACTCCGGCCCGGACTGTAGGCTCCTGATAGGGTCCTATCTATGGGACAAATTGAACTAAACTGTCTAATTCCGCTAAACTGTGTAAACAAAACACTATACTTATACTAAATCGAATTTTTTGAAACTTTTATAAAAATGACTTAATTCGACGCTAAATGACCTGAAAAGGGTTGATATACCGTAAAATAAACGAACGAACCAATCAACCAACCTAAACAAAGTATTTAAAGGATATCCTATTCCACCTCGGTGTAATAGCTATTGAAAAGGAAGCCTTCTGGTCATCCTCGACTACGGTTTCCAACTTTATATATATATATATATATATATGTGTGTGAAGGTAGATATGCTATTATACAAAGAAACCGAAACCGAAAACATTAAAGAAGGAAACCAAAACGACCCATATATATATATATGTATATATATATATATATATATATAGGGGCATGTTTTTTAAAAACGTTATTTAAATTTTTTAAAGTCCTAATTCTAGTCACGAGAAGAGGCTAAATCCTAAAATAAATAGCAGTTCACTCAACTCTTTCTCTGGATGCTGCATAACTGTCAGTTTTAAGCAATTTTAAAGGGAGAGAAAGTATATAATGCAATCGTCAGATGAGAACCGTCTAACTAATCTGGCGATTGTATTTTTAGTCATACACCCCCGAAAGAATGCATAAAACTGACAGGTATAGGACAGCTAAAGACGGGTAAGTAAAGTACCATTTATTTATATATATATATATATATATATATATATATATGCAAAGATTTTGCACAAAAGATTTTCCCTTGAAGAAAAAAAAACTCTTTCTTTGCATTAAAGGTAGCATTGTTTTAATCTTTAGTAAAAGTAGGTACGATTTCAGAGAATAAATTATCGAATATCTGAGGCGGAATTGGTTTGATTTCGTTTGGTTTATTTGTTTGATGGTAAATCTACGTTCGTTTATCATCTAATGTTCAAGGCATCCTCATAGAACAGTAATGGTACTATTTAATCCATAGCTAGATCAATAATAATATCTATCTATCTATCTATATATATATATATGTGTGTGTGTGTGTGTGTGTGTGTGTGTGTGTGTGTGTGTGTGTGTGTGTGTGTATACACAGTGCAATTAGAAGGAAACTCAAACCTGGTTAAATTATGATTATAAATTTATTTCGGTGGAAAATATCATTACATTCTCCGACTCATCAGACGACTGTTCATGTTTATATTGAGGTTGAAAAACAGCAAATATGGATTACAGTCTTTATGAGTATGGGAAAAAATCCACACTCTCTCTTCGGACGCTGACTGGATATTGCTCGTATATATATATATATATATATATATATATATGCGTTGTGTGTGTGTGTGTGTGCCAGTGTGTATATATATATATATATACGTATATATATATATATATATATATATGTATATATAAGTATTTATATCATCATCATCATGTCGCGCTGTCAGCACAGATATCCCTGACCCTCTTTCACCACTCCTCCCTATCTTCAATTGCTTCCGGCAGATCTTCTGGACTACATCCCGCATCAGCACGGAGCTGCTGTATGTAGGTTCGAGCTGGTCGCCCAGCCTTTGCTCGTCCATGTGAAGGGGTCTACAGGAGTAAATCACTTATGAGCTCGTCCCTACATCTCCAGCAGTGTCCCGCATGCCTGGTTCGCCTAATTTTGATAGTTTTTTGTGATGGGTGGTAGGTGGTCGTATAGCAGCTGCTTTGTGGAGTTCTACCTCCAGGACTTGTTCAATATTGCTTGCAGCATTCTTGTGTAGTTGCCATCAAACTTTTTCTCCATACCTTTAGTTAGCGTCCAAGTAGTGCATCCATATAGCAGTATCAACACGAGCGCTGCTTGGAAGAAACTGCGCTTCATTTTATCGGTCAGGTCTGATTTACATATGACCAAAAGACTATCATTAGCTGTCCATGCCTTTTCTAGTCACGTGTTGATGTATGTCTCGGTTGATGAGATACTGTTCCCTAGGTAGGTGAACTTGTCAACTAGTTTCAGAGTACTACCGTTTAGTGTGGAGATGTCACCTGTTTGATTAAAGCACATATATTCCGTCTTGTGTGCATTGACATGGAGGCCGATCCCTGCAGCGGCTCGTTCCAGACTATGTAGCAGGGTTTTGGCTTGGGCGGGTGCATTTGCCAGAAACGCTATATCATCGGCGTAGTCGGTGTTGGTTATTGTTTTTGCGGGATACCCTCTGCTTCTTTCTTTTATTAGCTTGAAACCGTTTTCTTTTATATTATCGATAGATGATCTAAGTATGTAGTCTAAACAGATCATAAATAGGTATTGGGTCTAGTGTGTCTCCGTATAGTACGCCTGCTACAATGTCGAAGTAGCCTGTGTCTCCATCCGGAGAACGGACTTTTACTTAATCGGGTAGACAGCACACTCTCGTCATAATAAGGAAAAGTCAAAGGAAAACCTGAATGTACCCTCTGACAACTCCGAACGAGCTAGCTTTGGCGGGTAATCGCTCTTTAGTAGCTATGAATTCCACACCATATGCGTGGCCAGAGTTCTAAAGAGAAATAAAAAAAGGGGGGATGTAGTGAGATTGATAGATACATTGATACTTAGGTAAGACATAGATAGATTCGAGGATCAGCTGAAAAGTTCTGAAGCTGACCAGGATATTTTACTTGAATGTGACCAAACATTCGTTTATTTTTTCAACGTAGACCCCTTTGCATATCACATACCTTTTCTATAGTTGTTGCAGTATTTGGATCCTTTTGGTCAAAAAGTCACCAACTGTAGATATGATGTCACCATATGAACTTTTCGGCCAACGAACTTGTCAGCCCATCCTCAGATATATATATATATATATATACTAGAAAGATAAAAAAAACCAAATACCCACATTGTTGCACGTTTTCATAATCATCAGACAATTCGACACTGAAATCTATGAATGGGACGTGTGATAGGTTCACTGAAAACACGGAATATTCTGTGGTCAGCCGGGACAGCAAAGTCGACAATTTTGCAAACTCTCTTTTTTTTTTGTTGCTGATTATTATTAGGTCTGGTCTTCTGGCCGAGATTAGGTGATCCGTCAGTATGTCAAAGCCCCATAGGAGTTTGTGTGTCAATAAAAATGAAAAAAATGTGAAAAGAAGGATAAGTACCTCGACCTTGCTAGGAAATTGAAAAACTTTGGAACATGTATGTGACAATTATACAAATTGTGATTGGTGCTTTTGTCACAGTAACTAAAAGGATTATTAAAGGGATTGGAGGACTTGGAAGTTGGCGGACGAGTGGGGACCATCCAAACTACAGCATTATTGAGAACGGCCAGAATACTGAGAAAAGTCCTGGAGAATTGAGAAGACGTGCTTTCACTCAAACTCCAGTGAAAGACCCTCAGCTACCGCTGATGTGAAAAACTCTTATGAGTAAATGATGATAATAGTAATGATAATAATAATCCATAGCAAATGATTGAAGAATTCTAACTGACCCGAAGATGGGACCCTAACAGATATTACAATTCCGGGTCAAAGTAAACCTGGGATTGACGTCAATGAAGGAACACTCAAAATTCCCCAAAGTTTCAGGATTGGAGCCTCACCATCAGAGAGTTTTGTATCATACCCAGGGCACTCGTTTGGTGTTCTTACCCGTCTGTAGAGGGACAGTTGTCTTGTTCGATAGCCCTAGACGACAGATTTAGAATTTCGAGATCGTAATAAATCCTCACCTCCACCATCTGGATATTTTTCAAATCCATCTTTAAGAGTTTCATGCCATAATTTATTTAGCAGGTATTTGTATATTGTGGAACTTCGAGCATTATACCATAATTATTCGTGTATTACACAGAGTCGTGTATAAGAGTCCCTCTAAATCTGTACAAGAAAATAAAATAAATTCAGATGAAATAATATCAGTAAATTTGACGACCTTAGTAGAGGGTGACTCGAAAGTTCCCTTTTCATTAGCACACAACACCAAGGCGAAGGGGAGGGCGATACTCCTTCCCTGAATTGCTCCACTTTACCCTTGATGCTTACCTTAGAGTGATGAGTGTGAAGAAAGGCAGAATCAAGTACCATTTTTTGAGTCTTTGGTATGACTTAAGATTGAAACCCAGTCTCCCGGACCACTCTACTCATTAAGCCAATGGCCCGGGATAACAATGTACCTGGTCTATGATTCGTATTGACTTTTTAGAATTTGTATTAGATAAGAGACTGTCGTAATGTACTTTTTAGCTGTGAGTGTAGAATAGTTTAAAACGGTAGCGGAAAAAACCGTTAGGGCAAATAGATTTAGTTGATATACGATGATGACCCCAGAGATCGTTTGAGACCTTGGCTTTTAACTGGATTAAATGCCACGTTATCAGCCCACTCTAAGAAACTTTAGTTAGTTAGTTAGGAATCGCCGATGCGATCAGTCGAGAATTCCATCCCGGCTCTTCTAACTCATCGCTTTATCGGACGGATGGCGCAAAGATGCAAATTGTCACCAAGTACTCACTGTAATCATGTACACTTTAAAGATGAATCAATGTTGTTTTTCATTCCAAATCCGAAGAACTTAAAGCAGTTAGGATCGCAACAAGGAACGAACAAAAAAAAAGACACCGCAACAAGATGACGACACGAATTAGACTGAGAAATTGTCAACAGTGACAAGAGTGTTGGCATTACTCCTAAGTCCACTCTAAACCAAGGTACTGGTAGATGTTAGGTTCCCATCTATGGGTCAAATGTATATGTTTTAGATGTTTAAAACGATTACGAATTTTATTAATACCATGTCTCTTAAAAATTGATATTGCTACTAAGTATGAATTGGTTCATTATTTAGATTGATTGTGAAAATGCATTCTTTATTTGTACAAAATTAAATGTCGTAATTGTTCAACAAACTTCGACTTTAGCTAACCCATTATAAGAGTTGATATACTGTAAAACTAAATAAGCAATAAGCAAATTAAGGTTACCTAGTAAGAGTCGGAATCTTTACAGTGGAAACAGTGTTCGAAATAACTTGCTCAATAGATTTCTACGGCTAAATGTAACGATATGAGCTGAGGCCAATTGGAAGGTGACCCAGTTCACATCTAGGACAGAGAAGAAGTGGAGTGAACTTTGCGAACTCGGTCAAGTAAAACCCACTTATGGATGATGAGTCTAAATCGATTCAGACGAGTCAAAAAGTCAGAGTCCGTATTGAAAGACTTGATTGTTTTTCCCTGAGAGAGACGCAGACAGACTCTAGACAAATGAGTTCACTTTTCGGAGAGACTAAGGATTCCTGCATAAGACGAATTTGATGACTCCTTCAACCTCCACCCAAATTTGTTTTTTTGTTCCTTGATATAATCGTGTATTGGTCGAATTACAACAACAATCCCTCTGAGTTTCGTTTTTTTAAATCCCTGTCATACCCATGTATTAGTCGAATAACACCTCCATTCCCTCTGAGTCACCATTTTTTTTCACTCCCTGTCATACTCCTGTATTGGTCGTGTTATACCTTCATTCCCACTAAGTTCCCATTCTTTTTAAATCCCTGCCCTACTCGTGTATTGGTCGAATTACACCTTCATTCCCGCTGAGTTCCCATGTTTTTCTACACTCCCTGCCATACTCATGTATAGGTCGAATAACACATCCATTCCTTCTGAGTTTTAATTTTTTTATTTCACTCCCTGTCATACTCATGTATTGGTCGAATTACACCTCTATTCTTTTCGAGTTTCCGTTTTTTTTTTCACTCCGAGGTCTACTCATGTATCGGTCGAATTATACCTCCATTCCTATCGAGTTTCCGTTTTTTTTTTCACTCCCTGCCATACTCACGTATTGGTCGAATAACACCTCCATTCCCTCTGAGTTTCCTTTTTTTTTTTCACTCCCAGCCATACTCATGTATTGGTCGAATTACACCTTAATTTCCGCTGAGTTTCCATTTTTTTTCAATCCTTGCCATATTTGTGCAAAAGACGTTTCGAAATGCTAAAATTTGCCGTCGAGGATCTTTTTTCGCCCAACGGCTCTTTTCAAAAAGATTTCGGCCATTCCGTTTTGTTGAACATCCAGCCATAAGCGATCATCTAAGAAACTGCATCTACAAGTCAACAAAGTGTTGGTCTAAACTGCAACCCTATTTTGGTTATTTTGGTACCGTGATGTGACTTCTCGATTTCTTTTTTCGACGTTTCCTCCAAAGGTTTTTTTTTTCGTATTCGTGATCATATGTACCTTATCCCGTATATTTTGCACCCCATGTTCTCTTTCTTTCATCAATATTCTCACTTGTATATCCTGGAAAATTCAATTAACTAATTCTACCTTCATTCTTCTGTTGATCGTTTGAGTCGGTGTTTCTGTTTCTAAATCGTTGGATTTTTTCCATTGTGTACATTAAGGTAATGAATGAAAACCTCACAACACCTGCGGCTTCTATTCGTGAAGTTTATAAAAACTCTTCTGTCATAGTTGGAACGAACCTCCGGCGAATATAGAGTCACTAACAGCGTCACTCTTAATAAAATACTTTTGCACAGGTGCAGTGCAATCTAGACGGTTCGCATTAAATGGGTTCACCGAGTATTTCATAGATAGATAGATAGATAGATAGATATTAATTGGTTGTGAGAGATAAGAACTTACTAACTGAGATAGATATGAGCATGCTGATAATAATAAATATGAATTAACTTATTGGCATAGATAGATAGATAGATAGATAGATAGATAGATAGATAGATAGATAGATAGATATTAATTGGTTGTGATTGATAGACATGAATTGACTTATTAGCGTAGATAGATAGATAGATAGATAGATATTAATTGGTGTGATAGATATGAACTGACAAACTGAGATAGATATGAGCATGCTGTAATTAAAAGATGTGAATTGACTGATTATCATTGATAGATATATAGATAGATGTAGCTTTATATATATATATATATATATATATATATATATATATATATAGAGAGAGAGAGAGAGAGAGAGAGAGAGAGAAAGAGAGACATAGAGTGAGAGAGCTCAATATCAGCGGTACAGTATATGTAGATCTAGTTTAAATAGCGTCGGCACAGGGTCAACGACCGTTGGTTACTGTCATTTTCTCGGTTCTACCATTATCAGACGAAGACCAATTATTATCATTAGTGTTTGAGAGATAGATAGATAGAGAGAGAGAGAGAGAGAGAGAGAAAGAGAGAGAGAGAGAGAGCATGAGAAAGAGCGAAAGGTCAAGGCATTTTTTATTTTAGTTGAATTTATGCTCTGGAATTATCACAGAAAAATAACTGTTATATTTAATTAAAAGTGATGGGTTAGCTTAAATGTGTTGAAAATTAAGGATATTATGTTTTAAAAAAGTTTCTGTTGTTTAGAATACTTGCTTTTTTACCTTTAGTCTATGGATTTACGGATTAAATCAACATACTTGCACACACACACACACACACACACATACACGAATAATAATGTAGTTAGGTATATTTATAAATAGCGTTCAATATATTACTGTGTTTAGGGAGATCTAATCTAGGATAGTGTTGACATAGTCGAATTTCCCTCTCTCTCTCTCTCTCACCATCCATCTCTATCGCCCATAAAGATCCTCCAGAAAGCATCCAGTGTCCGCCCAGACAAGGAATATAAGTCTTTGTCGGTCGGCCAACACTTGTGTGTCCGTGTATAGGAGTCCACTGTAGAACGTCGCCAATGGGTTAATGCCTGCTTCTCCAGCAAGGCCAAGTATGTCCTGTTCGTCTTACCTTGATGACTTGTGAGATGGTAGGTAAGTGGCCGCACAGCTGCCGATTTAGGAGGTGCTATTTCTAGGATTTGTTCAAAGCAGCACTCAGCATCCGCGTGTAACTTCACGTCCCATTTTATTTTATCAAAGAGATATAATTGGTATATGATCGATAACCTCTAGATAGCAGTCTTCGCCTTTTTTATGCGTATGTTGAGACTGCTTTCAACAGATGAGATATTACTACCAAGGTATGGGAAGTAGTCTACTAATTTCAGAGGCTTGTCATAGTTCGAAGGAGTTATTCATATCTAATACTAATGAATTACTAACAATTACACTTGCCCAGTAAGCTGGGGCTGTAGAATACACTGACTGCATCTCTGCAGAGGGGTAAGACCACCCCCCTAACGAGTGTCCTGGATATAACACTAAACAATCTGATGGTGAGGTTCCAGCAGTGCTGGAGCTTTGGGGAATGCGGAGTACCCCTTCATTGCCATCGCTCCCAGGTCCACTCTGGCCCGGAGTGGTAGCACCTGATAGGGCCCTATCTATGGGTTAAATAGAACTAACAGCATACTTATGCTAAAATGAATTGAGTAAACTGAATAGCTTGAAATAGAAACGTTTCTGACAATTAAACCGTACTTACACTTAAACTGCGTGCTTATGCTTAACTGAATTATTTCAAATAGAACTGTTTTTCGACATTAAAACTGTATTTACACTTAACTGAATTATTACGTATAACTGCTTGAATAGTTTGAAATGGAAATGTTTTTGACTATTAAACTGTGTACTTATGCTAAACTGAACTGTTTTCATGAGAACAGATTATTTAGATAAAAATGGATTTGGTGTTAAATAACCTACAAAGGTTGATATGCCATAAAACCCAACAAACCAAACCAAACTAACAATTACACGATTTAAAGTATTGTTATTATTTCAAGAAAGTAGTTCTCATTATCCTGTGTAAATAATAATAGCTTAAAGTATCTATTCTTGATATAAACACTTTATACACAGTTATATTGAATTAAGTATTACTTATAAAGTTTTGGGCCATTTTAACCCATGTATAGGACCCTTATAGGTAAAGTAGACCTGGAAATAGTTGCAACGAAAGGGTACTCCACTCTCATCAAATCTTCAGAACCGAATCCTCATCACGAATTGTAGCTTAGTGCCATACCCCAGGCACCCTTTTATCCCTCTTCTGGAAATGCAGTCAGTCTATTCGAGACTCAACCGACAGGGATGAAATTAGTACTCATCTAGGTTGGAAATTAATAGATTTGAAACAAATCAACGAAACTTTACGTTTATCCTGACCCTCCGTCACGAGCGGGATACGAAACAAAGTTAATTTTATGCTAAGTTTAACAGGTTTGAATTTAGAGTTTTCCTTTCTTTAGACCAGTTGCAATACCAAGGTTAAAGAGTTCAGCCTGCCCTACTATTTACCCATAGCTGGAGGGAGAATAGTTAGATTCATACCTTTCCAAAGAGTATAAGAGCTATGTAAAATGCAAACAACCTCATCCAGTACTTAAACGCGGGTCGCCTTGTCCATTTCCTACGACGATAACCATAACATTACGAGTGCCTCTTTAATACGTGAAGGCTTTATTCATATTTTCCTGTTGTAACACATATATTCAGTTTTGTGTGCGGCTCGTTCCAAAATGAACATAATGTACTCTTAAATAACCGAGAAGGGAAAACATTTCTAAAATCATTTTGAGTTTTGACCCTTCACATTTTTTCATGGCAAGTCCAATATTGCTTTCGGGAAATACCTCAAAGAAATTTTAAAACAAGCTCAAACACGCTGATTGGTCAATAAAGGAAAAAAAAAAACAAAAAAACAAATTAACAGATAACAAAATTAGTACTTCTCAAGTTTATTTTTTTGCAAAAAAGTGTACATTCTTTTTTTTTTGCGAGTAAAATTGTTTGGTTTGGTTGGGTTGGATTTTATGGCATATGAACATTTGTAGGTTATTTTATGCCAAATCCATTTTATACTAATAAACAGTTCTATTACAAACAATTCAGTTAAGCATAAGTAGGACTAAATAGTCAAAAACATTTCCATTCAAAGTTTTTCAGTTTAGTCAAGCAGTTCTATTTCAAACTATTCAGTTTAGTATGAGTATAGTTTTTTGTTTACGCACAGTAAAATGTCAAAACAGTTCTATTTCAAACAATTCAGTTTACCAAAAGTACACAGTTTAATTCTATTTGACTCATAGATAGGATTCTATCGGTTGCTTCCTCTCCAGGGCAGAGTGGACCTGGAAGCGATGTCAACGTCAATGAAGGGATAGTCCGCATCCCCCAAAGCTCGTGCACTATGGGAACCATACCATCAGATTGTTTAGTGTCATATGAAGAAAACTCTTTGGAAGGATCTTTACCCTCTGCAGAGAAGCAGTTGGTGTATTCTACTGCCTCAGGTGATTGGACAAGAAGTCATTTGTTTTCCTATATATATATATATATATATATATATATATATATATATATATATATGTGTGTGTGTGTGTGTGTGTGTGTGTGTGTGTGTGTGTGTATATATATTAGGACTTTAAGAAAGTGAAAAATGTTGCTTCAACAGTGCTGTTTAAGCAACATTCTCCAACTGATGAAGCATTATTAAAACCGAAACGTTTTAACGCTGATTTTCCATTATAATAAATTCACCACTTTTGGATCACACACACACACACACACACACACACACACACACACACACACACACACACACACACAAGTCTATATACATACATATATCTATATATATCTCTATCTATAAATATATATATATCCTATAATAAAATGGAATATCGTGATTATCGTGAAAAAAGTTCACGGGGTATTAAGAAAGTTATAATAATTGCAAATTATGTCTGGAGAAAAATTATATATGCTGAAATAGGCAAAAAAAAATAATAAATTGCTGAACAAAAAGTGTATTGATTTTCAAGTGTAGACCTATTAACATATATCCTCTCAGTCACTTACCAACTGATCCATTTAAGATGTATTTTTACTTGTATTCCTATGAATTTTGAACTGTTCAAATCTCAAAAATCGATAAGTTGATATATTTTCTGTGAATCAGGAGCATAAATATCAAGTCACGGGACAAATGTCTCATTCCTTAAATATGGTTGAACCGTTTCTTTTTCTCCTTTTTCCGTCATACGATTGTGTACTCCTTGTGAAACTTTAAATAATGGACTCAACGAGAAAAGAAAGTTGGATATTTTATGTTTTATTTCTTCTCTTCAATAATAACCATCAAGCACTTTTTAATACAACTTTTCTTAGTGGGTAAAGTGTTCGACAATGGTCCGGGAGACCGGGGTTCAATCCCAGGTCGAGTCATACCAAAGACTCAAAAAATGGTACTTGATACCTCCCGGCTTAACACTCAGCTTTATAAGGTACGTATCTAGGGTAAAATGATGCAATCCAGAGAAAAAAGCGGCGTTCTCTTCTACACATTGGTGTTGTAGCTATTGATAAGAGAGCCTCTGGGTCGCCCTCGACAATAGTCGACAACTGTATATATATATATATATATATATATATATATATATATGTGTGTGTGTGCGTGTGTGTTTGTATGTAAATTTTTATGAATATATCATGATCATCATCATGTCGTGCCACCAGCATGGATATCCTTGACCATCTCTCGCCACTTCACCTTATCATTCATCGCCTCCTGCAGGTCTTCTGGGTTACATCCTGTGTCCTCACATATCTGCTGTATGTAAGTTCGGGCTGGTCTTCCTGCTTTTTCTTGGCCATATGTGGGGGTCCATAGGAGTACGTCACTTACGAGCTCGTCCTTGCTTCTCCAGCAGTGTCCGACGTGTCTGGCTCGTCTAACCTGTATAGTTTTCGTGATGGGGGGCAAGTAGCCGTACAGTTGGCGTCTCGTGGGGTGATGTCGCCAGGACTTGTTCAATATTGCTCTCAACATTCTTGTGTAGTTGCTGTCAAGTTTCTTCTCCAGCCGTTTAGTTAGCGTCCATGTAGTGCATCCATATAGCAGTATCGATACAACCGCTGCCTGGAAGAAACTGCGCTTCATTTCATCGGTCAGGTCTGATTTCCA